>JAPFFP010044531.1:0-12332 GCA_026153255.1 Solanum medicagineum | reverse complement strand
TTATCGGTGTGTCGTGCACCACATCTATAAACAGGAGGCTACAGGACATTTAGGATGTTGCTTTTCCTTCTGATCTTGGATCGTGCATTAGAGCGATGTTAATAGGATGATTCCCTCCCTGACAGAAGTTTCTTATATTATGTAAAGACTTTCATTATCCATTTATATCTTTTGACTATGACGGTGAGCCTAGAAAGTTGTCTTGACCCCCGCTCAATTCTAAGTTTAGAGGTGTCGTTGGACAAGTTATGTAATTATGCTTGAGCTTGACTCTCTTTGACTCTTTTGATGTTTTATGATATGAAATACTTCCGTTAGCCCCATATCCTTATTTCTATTCTCTTATTATTGTTTAATTATTTCCGCGACCAAGGATGTGATAATGATATGTTAAGAGGCTTGTTTGGGGTCCCTTCAGGTTCCCCATTCATCGTACATGTCTAGGCCCTAGGCTTGGGTCGTGACAATATGTTAAGTACAATGACTATTCATGAAAACAGGTATTAAGAAATCATGGCAACAGTGTTAAAATGCATAGTAGGAAATATAACTAACAATTAGCCTCACGACTTATATACATATCTTACTTAGAACTTCCAACCACAAACAAGTTCCCCATATATATGTTTTTCAACTCAGTGTAAAGGTAAGAATAGCCTAGCCTACCTGGAAGGCGGTCCCCTGCACTCCTTGTCAATCCAAGTAAGTTTTTCCTCCCCGATGACCTCCAAATGTTGTTCAGCTGTCAAAATACGAGTCACAATGTAATTACGGATGTTTTGACTATAATATCTTAAGAAATAGGGACAGGTGGATCGATTGCGATTAAAATCGACAAAGTGGAGCCCACACACAAAATTCCAAACAAACCCTCATAAGATGATCTCTATGTCATCCCGAGCCTATAGCCAAAATTTGAGCTCAAAACAAAATCCTAGAACAATCAGAAACAGCCTAAAAACCACACGACATTTTTTTATCGAATTATATATACTATACAATAGCTTTCTCCCTAGATTGCATAAAAATACAATCACATTAATAGGACTTGTGTCTACCACGGTGTAGGTCTCGAAAAGCGGTATAGTTTAGGCCAAACTTTACTTAATTCCGATAAGAAACGGCCGAAATATTATAACATAAAGTTTTCGAAAAGAAACATAACCTGGCAGCAGCTAAAATTGGATTTTCATGCCAAAAGGAGCTCTATCAATTAATTCTGAAATTACTATGATGTGCTCTTTGCAAAAATACATAGAATAGACCCAAATTTTACCAAATTTAGACTCAAAACAGATAAGAAAACACATTTCGAAATATCAAAACCTCAATATGTCACAGCATCAAATTGGACCATTTTTACCTTAAACGGCATGTCAAAAGTAATTTTTGAAGCTCTCACGATGTTCCTCTTGGAAAGATACATAAGTTAGGCTTTTGAATCACCAAAATCGACTCAAAATTGGAAGACAAATCGAGCTCGAAAGTAGTACGTACAAACTGGTTTGCACGTTTTAGCTTCTGGAACTTTTTTCCAGATTTTCTCATTTTCTATTTTATTTTTTTTAATTCTAAACCGCCTCCACATGACAACTTATCATTAGATCATGTCATCCACTGCCTTTGACTTTTGATACTGCTCAAATTTAATTTCGATGCTCATGCCTCATCCGAAGTTGGGAAAATACAAACTATATATGAAATCTGATTGGAAATGACATTCCAGACTCAATGGTGTAGATGAAACTCCCATTGGAGGTTATTTTATTCCAATGTGGGTCCCATTTCTCAATATCGAAATCTATTGAAAGGGCCAAAACACACCCGAAAGCCTCAGGAACTGTACGAAAGGTCCTCCTAGACCAAACTCAACGTTGTGGATCCAACAGTGCAATCAGAATTCCCATTTAGGGCATGTTTCTCAAGGACGTTGATTAAAGTCAAGTATTAAACCACTTCGCTAGCTAAATTTATCAAGCTCGATATAATTGCACTGAACATGCCCCTAGCCTAATTTGGCCATTCTGGAGCTGATGGAACCGTGAGAATTCCGCTCCTACACTGTTTACTTGGACTTCCCCTAAAAATTTATTTTACGGTTATAATCTCTCATTGAACTCAAAAAGTTGTATAATTGTCAAACAATTCACCCAACGACCGAACAATCAATGTCAATAAGTCACAAATTGCTCGCAATTACTATGCAAGTACTCAAATCAATAAAATATTTGCGGAACCACAAAAATGACTTGGAGGGTCATTACAATGTATGTTTTTTGTTCGTAATGAAAATGTTGCTTGCTTTAGCAGGATGTGGAATAAGTGTATATATGATTACTTGTTTAGTTAAATTCTGTAGCCAAATTATTTTTCAAAAAAAGTCAAAACTTGAGAAAAAAACAATGTAGTGAACTCAAAAGGTGGCATTTCTTATATTAAGGATGACAACTTGCAATTGCTATTATTATCTAATCCAAGTAATACGAAGAGTGAATTTACAAACAAAAATAAATTTACAGAGGCACATCCAATTAGCAGTAACAGTGAGAATGAAATCTATTAATTTTCAAATAACGAAAACAGGGGAAAAGTCATTAAACTCCACAAAAATAAATAATCCATATCTGGTTTGAAGTCATAAAGCCACAACAATTCTTAACAGTTTGATGACATAAAGCCACAACTATTAAAGCAAAAATTGAAACTTGAAGGCAAAAATCAAATAAAGATGGTAATCACATAACATTTAAGACTGGGCTACGTCATAATTCTTTTCTGGACATTATCTATTTCCACCACTTCTACCAGCCCTTCTACGTCCAACTCGTCTCCTATCACCCCTTAAATTCTGACTAGTCTCACCCTCTTGGGCTGCCTCACAATAAGATATATTTCATCGACCATCACCTCTCCTAAATATGTTATCCCGAGCAGATCTATTTCTGTTCATCTGAGACCTTCCATATGAGCATACTTCCCTTGGATTTCTAATGAAGTTAACATTATTGTTTGAGTTTGGATCACCAACGCTTGAGAGAGCCATGTCGTTATTCCGATTCATGGATGCATTGAAACAACCTTTCAAAATATTTTTGAAGTCCACATATTTAACGTTGTTATCGAACACAAGATTACAGTTCCTGTCAAACCATATCTTCAAGGAATTGTACTTCTTGTACTCATCCACTATTATTTGATAGCCTCTTGGAAAAAATTTGTACAAGTGAGGCCGGATTACGTATTGTCTACACTGACGCAAAATATACTTATTATGAAAATTGTTAATCCATTTGAGAGACATAGTCTTCAAATATGGTAGCAAAT
The DNA here is from genome assembly GCA_026153255.1 of Solanum medicagineum. Lineage (NCBI taxonomy): Eukaryota > Viridiplantae > Streptophyta > Magnoliopsida > Solanales > Solanaceae > Solanum > Solanum medicagineum. The sequence goes on along the minus strand of JAPFFP010044531.1, from coordinate 9,008 downwards.
GATACCTTCACTTTTGAAATTCTTGCAATTGCATTCGAGATATTGGTTGTATGGTCGATACTCCACAGTGTATAAGAAAAATTATTGCCATGAAAATCATTCTTAGTTGAATGATCTATTTCAATGTACTTCTCAACTCCCTCCACTGCATCAAAATTAGGATGCTTTTTTATTTCACAGTGGTACCTCTTTAAATGCTTGTTGAGAAAGATATCATAAATCTTTCGGGTGTAATGTGTTTGAACCGGCATCTACCAATCAAATCCTTTAAAGGGCATGCATGCACCTTTCTTGAGTCAGCTTCTGCTTGTAGTTCCTTCTCATATTTGTATCACAAGGCTATCTCATATTGCTCGACAAACTACTTTAGAGAGCTTTGTCTATTAATATAGCCATAAAAAAGCATGCATTGACTCACATCTTTCGGTAGACATCATGCAGGCTCAAAATTAGTGCTTGAGAAATACGGGAACCCAATTTTGCCATTCAGGATGTAGATTATGGAACCATAATCTTCGTTTAAGCTCATACTTTTGGATGAATGCACCCCATTTTTCCTCGAACTCATTTATGGTGATATTGTTGAAAATTAGTGATTTGAATTCTGACTTGGCACACCTATAATCCGACACACCCTTTAGCCTTGCATGAAGCTTTGTCAGAATGTGCCAAATGCAATACTTATGTATTGTGTCTGGCAGCACCTCCTTAATTGTTGTTTTGATACTCTCATATTGATCTGTGATGATAACTGTTGGAGGTGCATTGCCCATTACCGCGAGCCAAGTCGAAAACACAAACTTATATGTCTTAGTATTCTCACTTGTGATCAAAGTTCAACCCAAAAGAATTGATTATTAGTGCTGATTCACACCAATGAATGATGCAAACGGCATGGGCCATCGGTTTACAAGGTAAGCTGTATCATAGTAAATAGCATCACCAAAATCGCGATACACATATTTCCAATGTGTGTGAACCCATACTACATTGCAAATTCTTCCACTATTATCTGTATTGATGACGTAAAATAATTCGTCATCCTTCAGCTGCATATCGGAGAAGAACTTTAGTATTGCTGCGGCATCCGTGGACGATGTCCTCATCCTTTGTTGTTGAAGAATGTAATTTCGACTGTCTTTGAGAGTGCACCCTATTCTATCAGGACCACCAGCTTTGGCTTTCGGCATTCTTATGCTATTTAAAGGTCTTATTCCTACAAAATATCATGACTTTCAAGGCTTCTCTTCAATGTTCAGCTTATAGTCCTGTGACAGCTAAAAAAATGATCCAAATGAGGTTCCAATTGGTGATTGTGCTTTGTCACAACTTTTGTAACACGACATGAACCATCAAATTCCACTAGGCAATTAACTCCTGCTCTATAATCGACCCTTTTACTTGTTGTCCCAGGTGTTGATTTTTTACTCTTGTCACAAGCAAAATACACACACCTAGCATATTCACAACCTGATTTATTTGTGCTCTTCTTAACAACACCAAAACCAATCAAATAACTATATTCCTTGTAAAATGAGAAGAAACCTTCAATACTACCGAAATTCTACCTTCAACAAGACCATCAAGATATTATTACTTCAAAAAATTATCATCATTTTTTAGATATTCTTTATCTTCTTCGACCCATATATTCTTAAAGTCAGATTCTTCGCCATTCGAAACACTTTGATATAATTCTTGCTCCGCTTGATTAGACGTATTCAACTCTTCACGAAGCAAGATTAGAAGATTTCATTTGAACTATCCGAAAATACATCAGGGCAATCGCCAATGCTATAGCCATTGTCTGAAGCTTCATCATATTCCTTATTTGTGCATATCAAACTATCATTTCCAGCTAATCCCTAAACGTCATTCAATATTTGCTTTATTTCACTATTGCCATCACTACGATCCATTTTGATAAAATTGTATTACTTGAATTTACAAATAGCCAAACAAAATCAAGATTTAATTAGAGAGATATTTGTGAAGTTAGTAATTTTGGAGGGAAAGCTAAGATGTGGAAGGAAAGGTTAAGATTGTAGAAAACTAGTGGTTATTAACTATTCCATGGCTCTCTTTTTTCTTGTATATGTTTGACATAAAGTGATCAAGAAAAAGACTATTTTGCTTGTAGACGATTTTAAGATCTGTTAGTTAGTTCAATCATTTAGAGGATTAATCTAACACCTGATAAAATTACCAAAATACCCCTAGATGAGTGATATGCGAAAAACATATCTTTCTGAATTTTGATGACAAATCCAAGGCCAGAAATGCAATCAGCATGAAAATTGAGTGGGAAAATGGTCTTGGTTGATTTATAGAGTAATCAGATCAAAAGATAATTTTTCAATGCAAAAACACATTCAAGAATGGGTGTGTGACAAGATCGCGATACGGACCTGTTGCAAAATTACACTTAGATGTGATTCTAATATTCTCTACGGGATAAAAAAAATTCTATCGGAGCATTTTCGATGAAAAATCTCAAAAATGGCCAAGTCCACGTCGCGGACTTGGTACGTCGAAGGTGAAATTTTTAGTTTTTCGTGAGGGCTATTCCAAACTTTCCCGAACCCTTCCTAAACTTGAAATATGATCGGTATAGGTCATTTTGAGCATAAATAGGGTTCTAACACCCATTCTTAAGTCTTTTTAAACTCCTAATGAAGATTAAGGCTAAGAGAAGAGGGGAAGAGCTAGGGTTCACAGGATTGAGGCTAATTTCTTTAGAAGTTGATTGTCAAAACTCCATACCAGGTATGTAAGGCTAAACTAAAACATAGAATTATTCTTTATGTGCCCCATTGAAGGAAATAAAGGAGTTGTGAGTATAATGAATCTTCATACATATTTCTTGAATATTTTCTTGCAAATTATGTGTGTATGTGTGTGTGTATATATATATATATATATATATGTATTACAAGTGTTTTCATATGTCGATGATCATCATAAACTTGATTTCCCGAATGAAATACTTTTCATGTGTCATTGTATAAACCTTATATGTTATTTTGTGAAAGCATGTATGTATGAACATAGGGATGGAGTCTAGAGCCTTGACTTGAGTACGTTGATTGTGATTATGATGTAAGCATGATGATGAGTTAATAGAGTTGATGGTCCCATGAGTACTCATAATTGAATTCCAGAGTTTTGTCTAATTGACTTCCTCTTAATGATTGATCTGAGTCCTTGAGTTATTAAATGAGAAGGGAGTTGATGAGATGATTGAGATGAAAGACTAAAAAGCCCAATTAATTTGAGTTAATGAGATGATAAGAGTCTATATAAGACTAATTGAGGTCATGAGAGTCTCTATGAGACTAACTGATATAATTGATTGAGATGAAGAGTCTTATGAGCATTGAGTCTTGGGAGGAGTATTGAGAACCAAAATGAGTAAGAATGAGTCCCACTCGTACTCATTAACTACGTCGCCAAGCGTAGGTCAGGATTGAACCATTAAATTAGAGGTTGCATCTTGAGGTAAAGTCCATGAAAGCAATAGAGGACTTTAGAGCCAGACTCCTTGTGGGTTCGAGTTGTTCTTTACCTAGCAAGTATGGAACCGCTGTGGTAACATCAGAGGAATTGTTGTACAATCACCGGCTCATAAGTGATTGTTGTCGGATAAGAGAAACTACCAACTAGGTCCCACATTTATAGTACTCTGAGTTGAGTTGATTCATGAGGTTTGATTGGTATTGATGGGTCATTGGTCTACTCTTTATTCTTGCATTAGATAGATACTTGACATTCTGAGTGAGTATCTTTTGAGTTGATATTATTTCTATAATATTCTACTTGTATGTATTTTATTCATCCATTTTGCATACTCATACATTCAATGTACTGATGTCTATTTGGACTAAATCAGGTGCACCATTAAGGATCTTTTGCAGTCAGCTGAGTTGGTGAGCCTCCCTTACTTCAGAGGATCCTAATTTATTTTCATCTGGCTATTAGAGTCAGATATTAGACTATCTTTATAATTTCTTAAGTTTAGGTAGCCTTGGGTCTGTCATTGGCACCAATTGATAGTGATATAGGTTTCATAGGCTAGAGTCAAGTTTTGATTGGAGATTATGTTGAGCTAGCTTCTTTAAGACTAGCCTATTTTATATATATAATTTTTGAGAGATAGATTGCCCAATTACTATCTTTAGTCTTCCTCTGATTTGCTATACATATTGAGTGAACGAATGTGATGAGGTCAAGTGGTTCACTTGGGGACTAGCAATAGACTCTGAGTGCCGGCCACATCTGGGGTACCCTCCCGGGGCGTGACATAACATATCAGCGGAAGACTAAGAATAATAAAATAGGTGATATATATCAAGTCATATCAATAAGAGGACTAAGAAAAAGACAAGCCTAAAATAAGTATCCGGATGAAAATTAACTCCACACTCTAGTCTATGAAGCCTCTATCTAAATTGTCTAGACGGTACCATAACAGGCCATGACAATCTCAAATGAAAAGGAAATATAATACTAGACTCGAGCTAAATGATAGTGTAAATGTGCATCCTCCGGAAGCAGGGAAGGACTTATCAAATCAGCTGACTATAATGGATCCTCAACTGTGCGCATATTGACGATCTCTGGTACTTGTCTCTACATTATTAAATGACGTAGATCAAATAGATGTCAGTACGTGAAATGTACGAGTATGTAGAATGGTCAACTGAAACAGATATAGGTAGAATAAAATCAACTCAGAAAATGCTCAATCAATATGTCAAATGTCTATTTAAAATATTAATAATGAGTAAACAGTGACGAATCAGGGAAAATTAAATCTCATTTGAATCCAACCCAATTAAGTTAGAGTATTATCAGTATAGAACCTATCTGGGAGTTTCTCTTATCTAACAACAATCACTTAATAGCCACTGATCATACAATAATCCCGTTGATGTTGCCACAACCAGTTAGACTGTCTAGGATAAAGAACGATCGATCCATAATGGATTGGGTCAAATCAAATGAGTCCTCTATTCTTTTAAGGACCTATCATGGTGAACCCTTTGATTTAACGATTTCAATCCTCTTTTATGTTTGGCGACGTAGTTATTGAGTTCAAGTTGGACTTATTCTTACTCAATTTGGTGCTCGATACTCCTCCCAAGACTCAATGCTCATAAAACACTCACTTCCAATCAATAAATCAGTGAGTCCCTTAATAAACTCTTTCAGCTCATCAGTTCTATCAAATCAATGTTTAGGTAAGTCGACCAATCAATCTCATCAACCATTCAAGATTGAATCGGAAAGTCACGAAGGAGGACTTTCAATTTGGACAAATCTTTAGAGTTCAAATTCGAAGACTCATGGGATCATCAAGTTCTATCAATCTATAATCATGGTCACATTACAATCACAGTCAACATTCTCAGATCAAGGCTCTAGACTCAGTCTCTATGTTCAATCATGCAATCTTTTATAAGGTATTATGTAAGGTTTTTAGAATAACTCAACAACAACAACATACCCAGTGTAATCCCACAAGTGGGGTCTGGGGAGGGTAATATGTACGCAGACCTTACCACTACCACAAAAGTAGAGAGGCTGTTTCCAGGGGACCCTCGTCACAAAACCATACATAGAATAACTCATGTAAAAATTATTTATTAAGTAAATCAATTTTATTATGATTATTAACATATAAAAATACATAAAATGTTCACAGTTCACAAGAAATCATTCAAAAACATGCATACAAACTCAAAACTTTCACCTTCAACATATCTCAATCAAGAAGGGCACATAGAAGAACAATTTCATGCTTTAGTTTATCCTTACATACCTAGATATTACGAAGGACGATTAGGTTTCAGACAATCTCCACTCGTGTGCTTAGAACCCTAGCTTCCTCCCCTTCCTCGATGCTCTCCAGAATTTCTAAGTGTTTAATGAGGAGTAATACACTTAGGGTATTGATAAGCATCTAAAACAAGTCCAAAAAGTCATGAATTTTATTTTAAAAGGTGGAAAAAAATGAAATTACCCCTTTTTTAAAACTGTCGATTAGAATGATGAGACCTGTTTATGGGTCGTAGGTCAACATACGGGCCGTAAGTTACCTGTCACAGGTGAAAGTGCTCAAAAATTAAACTACTAAAAATTGAACATGGGACTTACAAACTGTTACGATCCATTTGATAACTCGTGGTTTCAAGGTTCAGAAAGCCTGGATTTTTTGGAACTTCAATCTACGAACCGGACTTACGGGCTGTAAGTCCATTGATCGGCCATCTGTTAAAACATCACTTAATAACTAGAAAAGCTGATTTTTGAGTTATTAATCTATGGACCATGATCTACGGGCCGTGGAATGACTTACTGTCCGTAGACTTTAGCGTACATGAGCCTCAGACTTAGAAAAAATTCACCAAGTCACAAGGGCACCTATGAGGCCTTGTCTATAGGCCATAGGTAGTCTTTGTGGTTTCCCCTAATGACTTCTCTGAATCATTTCTCTCAGTTTTTCTCAGGGCATTTGCTCAGGCTGGACAGGGTGAATTTGGGGGTGTTACATAACTTTTTTCACGTTAATTGTCTCATTGATATGGGATCAGTTTCTATATGAAATAAATTATTAATTATAATATATATCAAGGTAGATAAGATGTAGATACGAATTTAAAACTCAAAGATAAGCTAAGGTATATTTTCCCTTAGTACCAACATGGGTTATGGTGCAGAAGTGAAACTGCTCTATTTTTAGTTAGAGGTCTTGGGTTCGAGCCATGAGTATGGAGTAAATTCTGTTGGGAGCTCTACCCTAAATGGGTTCTATAGCGTCCGATTCAAATTTAGTCGGAGCTCCAATGCAGATACTACGCATCGACTAAAAAATGACATATTTAGAGTCAGAAATATATTCAGTTACTTTGTCTACTATTATTGTTATATAGAATGAAATTATTTTGCATCATGCGATAAGAATAGAAAAATGATGTATTTATAAACTTGATAATTTGAGAAAGTAATATTTACATGATTATCTATAGTTGTGCACTCAATGATATAAGCTACACACATAATAATTTATTTATTTTTATACAATTTTTATTGATTGACACAATACACACATGCAAAGCACGTATACCCATATTAAAATGACATCTAACATATAATGTACTAACTATCTATTCTATACTGTATTAAAAATGTGAAGGCCCTTAGAAATGTTGTTTGAATTTTTTTGCCCTTTCATTCAAAGACTCTCCTTTAGACAAAATCATCTTTTCTCTAATTTGTTTTTTAAAAAAATTATTAAGTATTTACTCTTTAACTTATTTAATTTCAAGATTTATTTTTGAATTATAATTTCTTTATATTTAAAATTCCCTTTTGATTTAGAACTATTTTATATAAATAATATATCTAAACTGCAAATGAAAGGAAAAATATTACTATTATTTTTTTAATATTTGAAACTTTGAAATTAATTAAAAGTTAGATTATCAAATATTTTGTTAATAAAAGTATGTAATATAACAAATTTTTTGAACAAAAAGAGTTACTGAAATTATGTTGGAAACATGAAACTACTCATTTTATATGTAGAAGTCTTTTCTAAAATTAAATTTTAAGATATTACTTATTTAACTCCTAACTATTCAACTCTAAATTATTACTTTTTGTATTCATAAGCAATGGTGGAATGGTCTAATGCGCCCCTGTACTTATACTTGATTGTATTCTGGACACTCCTACATAACCCTTTGTCATCTAAACCCCTCAACCCATATTAAAATCTACCTTTTAAACCCAATTTTTGACATGGCATCTTATGTGGCAAATGCAAACAAGAAGCGTGTGAAACACACACCTTTGGAGCGTAAACACTAGTAACAATAAAAATTAGGTCTTTAAGACCCCATCTTCTTCCTCCTCTCGATATTCTCTTGAAATCACCATTGTTAGGCAACTTTCTTCTTCTTCTCCTTCTTCACTAGCTTTTCTGCTCTCTTAAATTTTTTTATTTTCTTCATTCGTTCTATTCTTCTCTTTTCTTCTCTTTCCTAGTCGTACATTTTTATTTCCTCACTTTGTTGGTTTTCACCATGACAGTTTGTTGATGCTATTGTGGACTTCATGCTGAACTTAGGATGTCAAGGACATCAACTAATCCTGGAAGAATATTTTGGGGTTGTCAAAACTATACCTCTGGTAATGGCTGTGGATTCTTTCGATAGGTCGACGCTAATAATACAACTAGGAAAAAACAATATCAAATGAACAACACAGCAATAACTTTCGAACAAGGAAGATAAAGTAGACAACGAAGACAAAGAAGACAGGGAAGACAAAGAAGACAAGGAAGACAAGCAAGGCAACAACAACAATAACATACCCAGTAAAATCCCTCAAGTGGGGTTTGGGGAGGGTAGAATATACGCAGACCTTACCACTACCATGAAAGTAGAGAGACTGTTTCCTGGGAACCCTCATCTCAAAACCCGTAAGCAAGAGAAAACTAGATATGACAAAAGGAAGGGAAGGGAACAGAAAAGAGTGACTAATAATGACAGTATGTAGTTAAGATAAACTAACACATAATATGATAGGTAGTGCGAACACAAAGACACATACACACAAAAAAATCCTACCATTAGCTTGCTACTCTAATTCGCCACCTCCACTTTTTTCTATCTAAGGTCATGTCTTCAGTAAGATCAAGTTCCGTCATATCCTGTCTAATTACCTCCCCCCAGTACTTCTTTGGTCTACTTTTACCCCTCCGAGTATCTCCCAACATCAACCTGTCGCACCTCCTAACAGGATCATCGGTACTCCTTCTCTGCACATGTCCAAACCATCGCAGTCTGGCCTCCCTCATCTTTTCGGCCACCGGGGCCACTTCTAGCTTCTCCCGGATGGTCTCATTCCTAACCTTATCACTCCTAATGTGACCACACATCCATCTCAGCATCCTCATCTCTGCGACATGTATCTTCTGAACATGTGCCTTCTTAATTGGCCAA
>JAPFFP010044530.1:0-12333 GCA_026153255.1 Solanum medicagineum | reverse complement strand
TATGCACCACAATTAACTTAAGATAAATTACACAATATTTGCCAAATTTTTCAAGTGACAATTTACCTCAATAAAAAATATTTACGGGGTCTAACATTTTATTTTTTCCAGTCGCGCCCAGAGCGCCATTTTACTTCCAGTCACACCCGGAGCGCCATTTTATTTTTCAGTCGCGCCTGGAGCGCCATTTTACCCTCAGATCGTGCCTGGAGCGCCACTTTACTTTCCAGCGTACTGGAAGCGCCATCTTACTTTCCATCTGCGCCCAGAGCGCCATTTTATTTTCCAGTCGCGCCTAGAGTGCCATTTTATTTTCCGCCCGCGCCCAAAGCGCCATTTTATTTTCCAATCGCAGGTGTGGACGTCATCAAGTAGGATGTAGCACAATGTGAAACTTTTTCTTAGCAGCGAAATGGGATATAGTCTGAAAGGGGCGTCAAACCTTCGAATACGAGCTGGGAAGTGACTCCCACCACTATCTCAACTCTCACCGAAGGCAATCTTCTAATCCGAGTGACAATGTACCAAGAGTTTTGGAAATTATGTCCGTGTAAGTTCTTAATTATGGGTGTGAAGCGCACCACATTTATGGTAAAGATTTTTATAAGCCTCTTTTTCATAATTTGATTTGTTTGTCACTCCTCTTGACAAGAGGTTATCTCAAAATAAGAGATTTTCTCTTCAACCGATAGAGTCGAATTACATATAGCCTGATTTCTAAGTCCCAGGATATGTAGGCGGGCTCAATTTTGAAAACTCGACTGCATTCAAACATTTGCTCTTAAAATCTCATTCCCAAGCATTTTAATTTCTCCATAATTCGATATTGGGATAGCTTTTGAATTCTTTCAGAATTGTGCGTAAAATCAAGTGTTTTGAACTACAAGTGGCCTGAATTCTTATGTAACCTGAGATATGTAGGAAACCCAACACCAGGGTCCGGCTATAATTTCCAAAGTCCGCACCAAGAGCGTTCGAAAGAGGAGGGCGGCTAAAAGTTGGATTAGTCAAGTTTTTTTGTCCATGATCTCTTTCATCAATCATATCCAAAGAAAGGGGTAGTTGCTGACATCCAATTTTTACCCTCCACGGTATAAATCAATCATCGACCTTTAATTTTTAACAATATAAAATAATTATCTTCGAAAAAATATATATATTTTTATTCAAAAAAAATCATTCTTAAAAAAAAAATTTTATTTTCTTGATTAATTATCTTGGTTTAATTATTTTAAAATTAATTATTTCACTTTGATATTTTGAAAAGCTTATTAATTGATCTAATTTAATTCATTGTATATTTTAAAATTCAAACCCGCGCTCCAACCCCATATGTTTTCCCTTTTTCCTTTTCCTTTTTTCTTTAACTTTTCTTTTTCTTTTTCCTTTTTCATGTGGGATCCACATATCCGTCCTTTTCCATTTCTCTTCCTCTCCTCACGAATCTTTCCTCTTCTTTCATTGTTTCTTCAAGAACACACACACAGAGTCTCCTTCTTCTTCTTTAAATTTTTTTTTGAATGAAAAAAAAAACACCAACAGAAAAAAAAGAGCAACCCCCAACGTTCGGATATTGAATTTCAAATTCAAATCCAAAATCTCAATTTTTGACCCCAATTTTCTCTATAAGTACCCCTCTTGAATCTGTAAAAAAGGCAGCGGGCGGATTCTTGACCAAGGAGAATTTTCGGTCGGCTTCCTCCAATTTTCTTCTTTTGCCTAGTTCCAGAACTCAAATTAGCAAACCGGAGACTGAGTTTCATTCTTCTATTTTGTCAAGCTTGTGGTAGGAAATCATTTTTTCAACTCTTGTCCTTTTCGCACAAACATCTACTGTCTTTTTTCCCTCTTTGATGGGATCGACAACAGAATGTATTAACCCAATTAATAGAAGTTCTCTTCGACAAATCTATGCCCCAAAAAGGTAATAATTTTAGTGTTGTTCCTCTGCTTTCTGTTCGGATATGAGTGTTAATCCTACCTTAGCTGAAATTATTGTGCTTTGATGGGTTGATACTGTGGGTGGTCATTGAGATTTTTTTTCTTCTAAAGTTATAGAGTCATGCTCTAGTCATTAGGCAATGTTTCGTTAGCATTTTTTGTTTGATTTTTGTTGTGTTTAGTTGACCTCGAATTCTCTCATTCTCTTGTTTATCAGCAGAAAATATGCTTAGCAAAGATATGATTTGAGTATTATTGAGTTATATGAATCTTGTTTTGTTGAATGTTTTTTAACACTTATTCCACTTGTTTCTTGACTTGTAAATAATAATTACCGAAAATTATTGCTGCCTTATTTCTTGACTGTTGTTGATATCAGTTACCAGAAATAATGACCCAATATTAATGCGTGTTCTTTTTTTTGTTATGGTGACGTCAATCCGAGTCTATATTGGACTCTGTCCCTGCATCTAGGATCGGCCTCGGGTCATTTTACATGATAGAGAAGCTGCGTTACAGATTTTTGGGGGCTAAAACGTCACCGTATACACTGATATACACTAATATACATCTGATATACACTTGGTGTATATCACAGGAAATTTGGGCCACAGGCCCATTTGCAGGAGCAACAGCAGATGGGTAGTAGGGGTGGGCAGGTCCAGTTCATTTTATAAATTGGCAGATTTGAATCTGAGTCTGCCAAGCCCAATCTCCATTCCCTCTATTTTTCCTTGTTTTATTATTTTATTTATAATATTCGTTACTATTTGATACTAACTCTAACATTATTTGTATTATTATTTGTTAATCTAATTGTTTCCCCAACATTGCCTCCATTTATGTTAATTTTCGTTATCAATGATTTTCTTAAGTGTTGAAATTATTCGTACAATTTATTATGGTTTGAAGTGTTCGTTAATTTTAAACTTAGTCAATTTTTGCAAAATTTGTCCATTCTTTCAAAATCAATACATTCTTCTAAATTTAGTCAATTCTTTCAAATTTAGTCAACGTTTTTCAAATTTAGTCAACATTGCTTCAAATTTAGCCAATTTTTTCAAAATTAGTCAATTTTTAAACTAGTCAACTTTTTTCAAAATCAATCAAATCTTTTAAAAGTTAGTCAACTTCCTAATCGTCGGCCAACAACAATTTAGCACCCATTTTGAGTGATTAATTTCTTATCAAAGTGGAAATTGAACTCTTACTCGTTTCTCTGAAATTTTAGGACTTTTTCTGTTAGGGTCTTAAAATTATTTTAAGTTTTCTTAATTTCTTTTAAAAAAACTAATTAAGTGGTGACTCTGTTATTTTTAATTACTCTCTCAAATTTCGAAAAATTGGTTTTCTTTTGAATTAATTAAATTTTTAACCTATTTTCGGATTTATTTTCAAAATTTTCTTTAAAAAAGTTATTTTTCGGATTAACACTCATCTCAACTCATCTCATCTCGACTTAGATTACTCAGTTTGGGAACTTTCTGGTAGTTTCTCTTATCTGACAACAATCACTTATGAGCCAATGATTGTACAACAATTACGCTGATATTGCCACAGTCGTTCCGTACTTGCCAGGTGGAGAATGAATCAAAACCATGATGGATCTGGACAATCAATTGATCAAGTCCTAATTGTTTCAGCATAATAAGGTAAAGACCTATCCGACTCTAACGGACTTAATCCATAGAATGAGAACTTGTTCGACTCTAATGGACTTGGCCTTCAAGTGAGAAATTGTCCGACTCTAATGGACTCTCAAGATAGGGACTTGTCCAACTTTAATGGACTTAGTCAAGTCCTATGCTTGGAGACGTAGTTAGACGAGTGCGAGTTGGATTAACTCTTACTCTTTCGGTGCTTGATACTTCTCCCATAATTCAATGCTTATAAAACAATCCATCTAATCAAACTATCTCAATCAGCCTCGTGGAGGCACTATCTTTCAATCAGTCTCATAGAGACTCTAATCATGTCATCAATCAATATCTCAATCAATAGCTCAAGTCTTAGAACAATCATTTAGGAATAATAGAATAGATAAATCATTAGAGTTCAGTTGGGAAGACTCATAGACCATCAAGTACTAGCAATTTATCACCCTTCTCACATTCTCCATCATAGTTCACAATCAACATTCTCAATCAAGGCTCTAGACTTAATCTTTATCTTCATTCATGCATGCTTTTAAAAGTTAGCATATAGGGTTTATGCAATATCTCATGAAAAGTATTCAATTTAAGAAAACAAGTTTATGATGATCATCAACATAGGAAAATACATGTAAGCAATAAAATTTTTAAGAAAATCTTCAAGAAATCATTTAAGAATCATGTATATGAACTCATGAACTTTCAACTCTCTTTTAATACCATCTATGGGGCACATGAGAGAACTTCATGCTTTTAGTTTAACCTTACATACCTGGGATGAAGCTTTAATGATCAATCTTCAAGAATCCTCTTTGAATTTCCCCCAATCAAGCTTCTCTCTTTTCTTTTCTCAAGCCCTAATCTTTCAAGTGTTTAGAAAAGGACTTCGAAGGGGGTTTAAGACCTTATTTATGCCTCAAAATGACCTAATTTGATCGTGTTTTGAGTTTAGGAGGGGTTGGGAATTGATCGAAATGCCCCTCAAATTAATAGAAAAATTTTCAACAACTCAAAACGTGTTGAAAATTTGCTTTTTCTATGAAAATACACATAAATCGCATTCATCAAATGTTGTGTAATTTTTCGTAAATCGCTTTCCGGTTGATTTTTCCAATTCCCGTCAATTTTTTTTAAAAATAATATAAATGTAGATTGGCATCCCTAGCGCGTCGCGCCTTGGGAGCGCACCGACACTGTTTTGGAATTAATTACGAAAAATTATTTTTTGACTCGGTCGCTCTAAACTCCAACTGAGACTATTTTCCCACTTAATTTTTTGTGCTGATCGCAAATCCGGTCTCGAACTTTCCATCAAAGCTTGGGAAGACGCGTTATGCGTATGTCTCTATTCTAGGGGTATTTTGATAATTTTACCGGGTGTTACAGTAAAATGGCTCATTGAACAAATAAGGTTCAACTCAATCAAACGACTTGACTCAAGGCTCAACTCCTCATCTGATAACTCAACTCAGATAAATTATGCAAGTTCTGAAGTTTGAAACATGTTTGAAATTTCACCCAGTGTTTAATACATCATAGTTCGAAAATCATGATATGCTTTGAAAGTTTCTCTAACTGACCTAACTCTCCACTACCATGAGTTTTTGGTGATGTACAATGAAAAATGACATTGTCACGCCCGTCCAAAATATGCTGATAAAGGACGCGAACCTCTATCTCTCTCTCAGATCTAAAGAGAATGTTTATCAATTGGGACGTGAGCCGTCAGTGTTAACTGCACGACTATCCTACGCTGGCAAATGCAGTTTTGGGATGATTCTCAATCACCCAGCTCGGTGCTCAATACTCCTTTCAAGACTAAAACATGCTCACCAACTCAAACTCATCTCAATCATCTCAACATCAACTTTCTCAACTAACTCCACAACTCAGAATGTGAACTTAAAATAGCGCAATTCAAGATTTTAGGTTACATCATGCAAGACTCTCATGAATTACATGTCACGACCCAATCCTAGGGCCTAGATGTGACACGGTGAATGGGGAACCTGAAGGGACCCTAAACAATCCTCTTAGCATATTATTTACACATCTTTCGTTCCAAAGCAAAATAAGACAACAAACAAGTAACAAAAGAGTGTAAGGGACACAGGATTTGGGACTTCCATCTCATCATCAACATAAAAGAGCATAGAGGGAAATAAGGGACTAGGGGAAGTCTTTCATAATAATGTGGACAAAATAGGAGTCAATCTCAATACATGAAATCCATATCCAACAACACCTCTACTAAGGATGGAGCGGGGGCCGAGACATCTCCTAGGCTCACCCTCAAAGATAAGTATCCATAAATATTAGACAAGTCTTAGCAAAAGAATGAAAGTAAGATAGATATTGTCCCCAAAATTAAGGACTCACCAAAGCTAACTTCAAACGATCCGGCTAGCCAAGTGGAGGAGGAGGATCAATAGTAGCTTCGATCCCTACATCGTAAGATCATGTAGGCAAAAAGTGTGTGTTAGTACTTGGAATGTACTAAGTATGTGGGGCACAGAACAACGACGACATAAGTCATAATATTCAAAATGAATAATCATAAGCAATAGATATAAGCTTAATATGGCATGTATAATCAATGCTTGAGTTAAAACATGCATGTAGATAATCAACTTGCCTAACATAACATATATATGTGGGAGGATACCTTAACCTACATATAAGACCAAGCGAGCTACTTCTTGGAATCCCAATGCATGTCTCCGCACCGAAAAAGGAGTGGTCTAATTGCCAAGGTAAACCATACTTGACCCCACTTTGTAGGTAACTTGTCCTGGATGGATCCACTAGTAAAGCCCATTCAGGGAAATAATATAAACCTATGGTGGCAGATAGTTAAGAGACCAAGACTTTATATAAGGACCCATTAAGTCGAACCCCCACCTTAAGTCTCAATCAGTGCTAAGTCTAATACCATGGAATACTTGAAATGATCATAATTTAATCATAACATGAATAACTTGTAAAGACATGGTAACATGGCATGAGTAGCTCATTCACATACTTTTCCCCTACATGGGCATATACCTTATACTAGAGGGTGAAACAAAATACATAGACTTGACCCCTTCTAGTAGGCATTGCATTTCACATGAGGGTAGAGATTGTAACATGCTTGACCCCTACTAGTGAGCTTTAGTTTGTACATGGGGGTAAATAGATATCATGTTTGTCCCCTCATATAGACATTATTCACTCACAAGAGGGTAGGAATATAGAATAAGGGCTCAACACAATTCTTGTAAATCATAGAAACCTTTCATGAGATTAATACATGCTTGGGAGTCCATAACTATGATATTATGCTTGTCTTGCAAATCATGCAATAATAATTCATCAACATAAAAATCCTTGTCAAGTAAATTAAGTCAAACATGGTGGGTATATGTATATGTAGTTAAAATCATGAATTTCAAGAGTATAAAATAAGAGAGGAGTAAATCAATTCATATTAAAGTCATTCAAATCAACCCACTAATATTGTAGTAAAACCCTCATTATTTAGAAATAATACTTCAAGATACATAGTGAAAAATGATTAGTTTGAATCATTTTTAATCAACCCATTACAATAATATGCATCATCGTCCAAAATATGGACATGGAAACATGAAATTCATCTTATCAAGTAAAACCTAGTTAAGAGTTCCTCAATACTCATATAAATTCATAAATTCCACATTATATTTTATTTTATGATAATATACAAAAATAAACCATCATAGAATGCATAATAGTAATATCATATGCAAGAGCTCATAAAATACCCATAAAAATTCATAAACATCATGTAGTAGGAGAAGAGAAATGGTTGGACTTGTGGCAAGGAAGGTTCCCACAATCAAACCCACATACTTTATGATAGGAGAGAAAAAATCCTAGGGAGATGATGAGGAGTTCAGAGCCCTAGCTTGCACCTTCTTACTTGAAGCCTTGTAGGAACTTGAGAGTGTTTAGGGTTAGAGATTTAGCGTCTTTGGAATGAGGAAGAATGAGATGTATTAAGGTTATGTAAACTGATAAGGGATATAGATGGGAACAAAACGACGTACTTTGGACTTAGAAGAAAGAGGAAAGGATAAATTTACCCTTATTAAAAATCTTGGTCGGACGGGTCTACAAGACCCCGTCTACGGGTCGTATATGACCTTTCGTAAACTAAGGATCCTAAAGTTTGGGTTACTAAAATTTGTCACGAAATCACTATTACAGGATCTACGACTCGTAAAGTGATTTACGAGTCGTATGATGAGTCATAATTCTAACTTCCAAAAGATCCAAATTTCACCAAGTCTGCCAGATTCTGTGAGACCTACATCACGGACCGTACTCTGACCTAGGAGTCATGAATCCCTTCGTAAATATCAATAGTACAAGTTTTCCAAGCTTATCTCTTGCATCTCTCCTACCCCCATAAATGGGGTCTTACATTATGGTCATGTGACATCAAATCATCCATGCTCAACACATACGACTTAATAGATATTCATCACAAGCACATATAAAATTATAAGACATACTTCTCAGGTCCACATTACTTAGTTTAGAAAGTTATGGTCATAATTTCAGTTTAATCAATAAGAAATAAAAATATTAAAGTTAGGGTTCGGGTATCAAGCATGTGAAATACATTCATAGTAATAAGGATGCAACTCATAATTTAACTCAAATACATTCAAGAATCTTAGTCATGTACAAGAATTGAAGACTCAAGAGTCATAGGTCTTAAAGTATGCGATTAATACTCAAAATCTCAACTCAAGTTGTTGAGGGGCACGTGGATGAACGTAGTCCAAAGCTTTAGGTAGCCTTACAAACCTAGAATTGAAGAAAAACTTTGACCTTGCACTTGAAAACCCCCACTCCTCCACTTGCTTCTTCAAGAACTCTAACTTAGTTTATGTGTTTGGGTCTTCGAATTACGTTTTGAAAGCTCTTTTTAGATTAAAAACAACCTAATCTATCATGGTTTACGTTTATGAGGGGTTAGGAAAAGTCTAGAATGCCCTCACAAGAAAAGAATCAAACATTACGCTATGAAATACCCAGTCCGCGTGTGTATATATATTCGTTCAAAAATTTTCCGGATGAGTTTTTCCCTTCCCGTCTGAAAAAGTTTAAAAAATATAAGTTTTGGTCCGTGACCAAGGGACGTTGCGCCCTGACGCACGCCGACACTGTTTCGATTTTCAGATCAAAAAATTATTTTTTGATCCGGTTGCTCTAAAAATTGAACAAAATCATTTTTCACTTAATTTTTCGTATTGATTGCAAATCCAGTCTCGGATTTGCAAACGTAGCATGGGAAGATGCGTTATACGCAATGTCCTATTCTAGGGGTACGTTGGTAATTTTATCGGGTGTTACATACTCCCTTTATACCAATTATGAGGCAATAATAGAATTCACGAGGCCATCAGATTTCTTATGTCTTTTAATTTTTTTTAGTTGTTAATTATTATGATTTATAATATGTTTTATGTTATTTTCAAATAGTATATGTTACTTTTCAGTTGCAATTTATATGACATGATAAAGTTTTGAAGGTCAATCAAACTTTTTATATTTATTACTATTTTAAATTATTAAATACTATAATTTATAGTACCTTTTACTTAATTTTTGAATAATATATGTTATTCTCTTTGTTCTAATTGATGTGGTATTGATTTGAAAATCATTTAAGTTTTTTCAATATACCTTTTAGTTTTTGAAGTTATTTATTATTGTGCATTATAGTACTTTTTACCATATTTCAAATAGTATGTGTTACTTTCTTTGTCCTGATTTATCTAGTATTGATAAAATTTCTAGGATCAATCTTTTTATATGTCTTCTAAGTCTAAATTTTTTAAGTTGCTAATTTTTATAATTTATAATATTTTTATATAAATTTTAAAATATACAATATATTTAAAAATAAGATAAATAAATTAAAACGAAGAAAATAACACAAAATAACAAAAATAGCCCCACGAAGCAAGCTGACAAGACAACCGCCACCTACTGTCCTGCGCTTCTATAAATTATATAATACTTTTTACATTATTTTTAAATATATATAATAAATTCAAAAATAAGATAAATAAATTATAATTGAGAAAGTAAAATTTTAAAAATTATTTTTGTAGGGGGAGGGAGTCATTGTAGGAATAAGATAAAAAATATTTTAATTTAAGATTGGACGAGAGTTATGCAAAATGTTTTCCTTAGTTTTTGGAAGGAAGTCATTTCTGAATTTGAGGAAAATGAGTTGACTTGAAACATTTTCTGAAAAATGTTTTCCTCCATACCAAACACACCCTTAGTCTTCAAACTTAACTTTTAGTCTTTAAATCAATACTCTCACGCTGATAACATGTTATAAAATTATATAAAACAATACAAATAATAAATTAGGGAGAAAACAAACTATATAAAACAGTACGAAGAATAAAGTAGAGGGAAGAAAAGAGAATACTTCTTATTTCTCTTAAAAGATATCCAGGTATTGAGGGATATTCACAGATATCAATTACAATGAA
Source organism: Solanum medicagineum (assembly GCA_026153255.1). Lineage (NCBI taxonomy): Eukaryota > Viridiplantae > Streptophyta > Magnoliopsida > Solanales > Solanaceae > Solanum > Solanum medicagineum. Next base: position 2,198 of record JAPFFP010044530.1, on the reverse strand, counting down.
GAAACTTTTTATTGATAGGGCAAAACTAACTTGGTCCCTAAGTAAGATTCCTATCTTTTCTACAAAAAAACAATTTATATAATAGAGATTCACTATAATACAAATACGTTTATAACAAAAATCTTTTTGTTGCAATTTTGTTTTTAAAAAAATAAAATAAAATATGAAAAAGACCTTATATTAACATCGCAGTAAGTTTGTATCAAATTGACAAACCATGAAAACATAAACTTTGAATAAGCGTATATCTTAAGTAAATGATGATAAATTAGTTTCTTTAGTAACAAGAAAATTGTTATACTGCTGGAACAAAGAAATACAGAAAAGCATTTGCTTTTTAACACTAATTAAGACATGACAACAATTTGGTTATTCAGATGCAACTGAGTCAACAATAATAATATACCCAGTATTGAAATCCCACAAATAATGTCTGAAAAGAGTAAAATATACACAAACGTTATCATTACCTCATACAGATAAATGTAACTCCATCATATGATTCCGTCACATGATAAAATTGAAGTACAATAAAAGCAGAAATGTGAATGTGGTTAATTGGTAAACTTGTCGACACAAAAGTTTTTCCAATTCTATTAAATAAATGTTGCATATGTGTGACCAAAGTTGGTCAAGTTCCGCAAGTACAACATCATAAAAGTAAAATATTAGGTCAAATATACCCTGAAAAAAAATAATGTATTTATTTTTACTTTAGAATGAGAAGTTGAAACAAAAAGAATAAAAAAAACAAAAATTTGAGGAAGAGAAATAACAGAGTATGACAAATTAAACAACTTAAATATAAAAAATGCAATAAATTGGATGAGTTTTTTTTAGCATAAGTCACAAGAAATAAGCATGTTTGATTTCATTCAAATAAATATGTACGAATAATGAAATAACTCTTGGCATATTTAGGGTTAATTGCAACCTATTAATTAATATATACCTCTTATAAATATTCAGTTTTGACACATTCTTTAAAAATAATATTTAAAAGCATAAATTAAAAATTACTTTTACTATAAACTTTTTGATTATTCCCAAATTACTATTTTACTAAGAACCGTAAGTAAATAGAAAGATATCTCAATAATTTTTCTAAATTTTAAAAAATTCACTTATTTTGAATTGTAGTCTTAAAAACTTTCTCATGCACTTTAGGAGAGAAAAGGAAAAGCATCTCTATCTTAGCTATGCTAAAGCTTTACAATAAGGTTAGCTAATAGCTATTTCCTCTAAAAAAAAATTTTAGTAGTAATGATAAAATTTGACATAATATTTCAAATAAATTAATTGAGAGTGTTATTTGACTAATATATTTTCTATTGATTTTTAATTTTTATTTATATATATGCCTATTAATTCTAGAGTAATTAATGTTAAAGACAAAACTAAAAAAAATAATTTTTCTTAATTACTTAAATTAATGACTTTTAGAAATAAATATTTCTAATATAATCACAACTATAAAAGAGCAAAGATATAGTAAATGCAGACAATAAAGAAGTTTCAAAGACGATTGAAAATAGAAAATGGAAGATATACTGACCTATTTATCATCTTTGATAAGCCTCGATGGTAGGAAGGGAAATCAATTAGAGTAGCAAACATTTTCTCCCTTTATTTTCACTTATTTATTATTTTTTAAATAAGTTTTTATTTTTATTTTTTACATATTAAAATTTATATTTTTACTCTTAACATGATTTTTATATTAAATATTTAATACACAGATAAAAGAATAAAATAATTATGCCAGTCATTATTTTCTTAATAAATATGACAATACAAATTTGATAAGAAAAAAGAACTAAGGAAGTACTATAAATAGCAAAAACGGAAAAATAAATTAAAAAAGAATAGCAAAATCGGGACTAAACTTATCTGCATATGATTAACTATTGTATTTTGATGTTAATATCTTGCTATCTTTTTTACTCTCTTTATTATTTTTAAAAAATATCTAATTTGACTTGACATTGAAATTAAAAAATAAAGATGATTTTTCAATCTTGTGATTCTAAAGTAAATTTATATCAAATGTATTACAATACCTTTTAATCTTGTGTGTGACCTTAAATATGTCAAATAAAAAATCATATTAAGCTATTCCTAAGTTTCCATCAATCTTGGATGGAGCCAAAGATTCACTATTTTTTGGCTTTGGGGTATGATGGAATAAAGCAAAATGA
>JAPFFP010044529.1:0-12335 GCA_026153255.1 Solanum medicagineum | reverse complement strand
TCGCAGGTAATCAATGAACATTCTAAGGGAACCATTCTTATTCTTCACAAATAACATTGGTGCACCCCAAGGTGATTTACAAGACCTTATAAGACCCTTCTCCAACAAATCCCTCAATTAATCCTTCAACTCTTTCAATTCCGTTGGGGCCATACGGTAAGGGGGAATGGAAATGGGCTGAGTATCGGGAAGGAGGTCTATACCAAAGACTATTTCCCTTTTGGGAGGAACATCGGGAAGCGATGCGGACATCAAGAAACTCATTAACCACCGGAACTGACTCAACAGGAAGGACTTTGGACTCAACATCCCTAACATTCACAAGATGATAAAGGCAACCCTTAGAAAACAATTTGGGCTTTAAGACAAGAAATGAATCTACCCTTGACCACCACATCACGACTTTCCCACTCAAGGACGGGCTCATTAGGAAATTGAAATTTAACCCTACTGGTTCTACAATCAATAGAAGCATAATATGCATGCAACCAATTCATCCCAAGAATGGTATCAAAATCCACCATATCTAATTCAACAAAATCACAAGGCAGACTTTATGCAATATGGACATGGGACAATTTCTATAGATTCTTTTAGCAATAATGGACTCACCAATGGGGGTAGACACTTCATATGGTTCACACAACAATTTGGGACTTACATGAAGCTTTTGGGCAACAAAAAGAGTAATGAAAGAAAGAGTGCCACCTAGATCTATCAATGTATACACAACAAAATCAAAAACCTTTAACATACCGGTGATGACATTGACCACTCATCTACCCCTTGCCTTTCTTGAAGAGCATAGAATCTATTTTGTCTTAGAGTTCCCCCTTGTTCGCCTCCTTTTGCTCTTGGACCCATATTAGCACCTTAGCCTTGTGGACGACCATCTCTACCTTTGTTTTGAGCATGAGGAAAATCGACAACCTTATAACCCACTTCACCACAACCATAACAAGCATTAGAGTTTCTCAAACATGGGCCACTATGGTTTCTACCACATCTTTGGCACTCAGGATTAGCCACTCCACCACCACCACCTTGGAATCTTGGATTATCATTAGCAAATATTTTATTAGGAGCATTGGAAGACCCTTGTCCTTGGAACTTGAGGTCTTGAGGAAACTGGCCACCCTTGGAACCTTGGAAACCACCTTCAAAACGAGCCCTCTTAGACTCACCACTTCTTCTTTTTCTAAGCTTTTCCCCCTCTAGTTGCTCGGCATATGTCATTAGATGTGACAAATCAATATCATCCACTAACATGGGGGTATGACACTCCTCATTAACCAAGTCGAACACTCCCAACATAAATTTGTTCATTCTAGCTCTAGGGTCGACCACTAAATGTGGAGCATACTTGTAAAACTTGTTAAACATGAGGGAATACTCCCCCACACTTATGAAACCTTGCTTAAGGTTCATAAACTCCATCATCTTAGCCTCTCTTAGCTCGATAGGAAAGAACCGGTTGAGGAATGCGGCTTTGAACTCCTCCCAAGGAATAACATTATCATCCCTCCTCTGCAATTTCCAGTGGGTCAACCAAATTTAGGCCATACCTTTGAGTTGGTAGGCCGCTAACTCTGCTTCCTCTTCTGAATTGACCCCCATGATAGATGTACTTTATACACCTCATCTATGAACTCTTGGGGATCCTCTTCCAGTTTGGATCCATGGAACTCCAGTGTGTTCATTCTTGTGAAATCACTCACCCTTGAGGCCGGAGCGAGAGCATGAGTAGCTTGGGCCCCTTGGTTCATTTGGTTGGTCATAGCACGGGCCAACATTGTGATAGTATCTCGGAAATCTTCTTGGGCTACCCCTTCATCTTGAGGAACTTGAGGAGCGGGAGGGGCTGGTTGCTCCTCGGGCACACGGGCTCTCCTTAGTCTTCCCCTTGGAATTGGTATGATCTAGAAGGAAACAAGAGCATTCATTAGGGGAAAGCCTTATAGTTACACCTAAAGCACGATATAGACCATGAAGAAGTGAAAGATTTCCTAGAACACCTCATAGCCTCCAATTCATAGTTGTGGTGTGCTTCACAACCATAAATAAGATTCTAATTGATGTAGTGTGTTGGATTTCTAGGAACCATTAACAACCTAGTGCTCTGATACCAAGTTTTTCATGAACCAAGCCTAGGGCCTAGATGCGACAAAGTGAATGGGAACCCGAAAGGGCCCAAACAAGCCTCTTAACATATCAATCACACATCCTTGGTCGTGGAAGCTAAAAAAATAAACAAAAACAAGAGATATAATAAAAAGAGAAGCGGGGCTAAGGAAAATCTTAATATTCATAAAAGCATAAGGACTCAAGCTCATAGCATAAGTACATCATAATATCAAACAATACCTCTAACATGGAATAGAGCGGGGCCAAGACACTTTCCGGGCTCACCCTCATAATAACAAGTGTTCAACATAAAAGAGTCTCAAAATAGCAAGAGAAATGTAGATAGCATCCTCGGATTTGAGGATTCACCAATGCTTATCTTCGGATTACCGAACTGGCCACGTGGAGGATGATCGTAAGGAGCTCTGTCCTCTACATGGTAATATCATGTAGGCATAGAGTATGCATTAGTACGTTTGAATATACTAAGTATGTCGAATGCAAAACAACATATACATAAGCCGATATGTTCAAAATGCATAAGCATAAGCAAGGGATATATATATAATTTCAACATGGCACGCATGGTCAATGATTGCAATAAAACATACTTGTAAAACATTCAACTTGCATAGAACATAATACATGTGTGGGAAGAGAACTTAACCAACATAGACCAAGCAAGCTACTGCTTGGAATCCAAGGTATGTCACCCCTTGGTAAGGTGATCGAGGCATGCCACCCCCTCAGTAAGGTAATTAAGGCATGTCACTTCCTTAATAAGGTGTGGTCTACTTGCCATGGTAGTCGTATAATGAATAATCTGAGGCATGTCACTCCCTCGTCAAGGTGATCAAGGTATGTCACCCCCTTGACAAGGTATGGTATAACTAGATGGATCCACTAGAATGCCATAAGAGAGATCATGTATAATCCTATGGTGGCACATAGTTTAGAGACCAAGACTTTATATAAGGACCCCTTGAGTCCAACCCCCATCTAAGTCTCAATCGGTGCTAAGTCAAATCCCATGGAATACTTGAAATAATCATACTTTAATCATAACATGAATGACTTGTAAGAGACATGATAACATGACTTGAGTAGGTCATAAACATGCTTGACCTCTAATAGTGAGTCTACCTTGAACATGAAAGTAGATAACAATCATATTGATCTCTTACTTTGATAATAATGGCTCACAAGAGGTAAACATCTTGAAATAGGGCTTAACTTGATACTTGCATCATCATAGATACTTTTCATGAATTCAATACATACTTGACTTGTAAAGCATATAATAAATCATCAATAACTTAAGAATTCTTGTCATGTCATTTTATCAAACACATAGTGGGTTCATGCGACTTGTTCAAAATCATGCAATTCAAGAGTGAAATAAAATGAGTAAACCTAGTGCAAATCTACCCACCAACTTGTAGTAAAACCCTCATTTAAGGTTCCTTGAATTCTATCACAAAGAGCATAATAGTCTATAGTTTCATAGCCCAAAACATGCATAGTCTCAATGGACAAAATCAATCCATGATATAACCTTGAAATAGATAGTCATGCATAATCAACCAATATTTCATAAAACCTCAACATAATTTATGTTCGTAATTCATAATAAAAGCTACCTATAGGTAATACAACTTGAAAATATGCATTTTCATGAAAAAGGGAAGCTTACGCTCCATGGGTGAAAGGATCCAATGGATGAAACCAACATACCTTAAAACCTTGAATTCTTAGAGGTGAGCTTGAAGTAGACTTAGAGCTTGAAATGAATCCTTGAGTTCCACAATTGAGCTTGAGATCGTTAGATTCGAATGAGAGAATTGATAAAGTCTTAGAGGGGTTTGAGAGAGGGTTTTGTGAGTTATGGAGTTGACAAATGGATACGTATGGGTGATTTCACGTTTTAGTGGACATAGGGCTATAACCCCAATGCACTTGGCCGAAACAGGAAAAGTATGGAAAATATTGTACTGATCCACGTCCAGCCTGCAACGCGGATGAAACACAGAGGAAAAATTACACTACTCCATGCCCCTGGCACGTCGCGGCCAGGGCGCGGATGCTCTCGAGAAATAAAAAATTAGTTAAAATTATTTTTCGCTATGTGTCCTCTAAAATCCAGGTTATACCCATTTCTCATCCAATTTTTGCACCCTGATCGAGAATATGAAGTCAAAATTTTAATATCGCACATGAATTTTAAGATACATGGAAATTACGATTATGGGCATTCCGAATCATATTTTTTGGCCATTTCAAATGAATCATAATCAGCCCCAAAACACTCAGCAAAATCAAACAAAAATAAATGAAAACACAAGAAAATCAACATGTATTAGTTGTTGATGACAGGTACGAGAGTCAGGTCAACGCGTAGTGGATACTATAAGCCGTAATGTGGCCTCGTAGTCCATAGGTGCATAACAATTTTAGAAATTGAAACTAGGTGCAAGACGTAGGTACGACTCGTAGCATTGACTACGAGTCTTAGATAGGTCTCGCACAAGATTTCAATTTACAAAATTAACATAGTCTTAGGTCCACGAGACCCCCTGGTTCGTAGAGGGGTCTATAACCTGTAGGGGGGTCTCATATGGTAAGTATTCAGGGTTCTTAATTCATTATTATTCCCTACGAGAGGTAGCTACAACTCGTAGACCCTTCTACGAGTCGTAGGAGACTCTTGTAGCAGGGAGTAACAGGTAACTGAAGTACCTTAACTTCCAATATGGACCTCAACAACAATCAAAAAATGAATAAAATAGCATTGAATCAAACACATGACATCCAAATCATGAGCACAAGTTAGCCAGGATCCTAAACACGATTTCAATACTAATGTTACCCCATCAATCACAGATATAACAAACAACACACTTTCAAATATAATTCCCTCAATCCATTCACTCAAGAATAAACTCACATGATTATTCCCCAAATCATACAAAACCATCATTCATGCTCATACATAAAAATTTAAGGAATTGATTCACAAGTACACCAAGAGTTCATCAACCCAAAAGTTTCATCAACATTACCTTAACCAACACATCATCGTGCTACTAAGATTTTACAGATTAATGCACAATTGAAAACCAATACTATTCAATCGATCAACAATATCTAACATAGCATGATCATCCAACCAAACAACGAGAGCAAATCCTACAATTCAAGTTTAAAACAATTCATTTGGATTAGAACCCTAGTTCCTTTCAATACCTTCACACCCATAAGTAGTATTCTTGGTAATAATTTCAACTTCAAACTCACCCAAACATTTCAAATAAAAATTAATTATATGAGTTTAAACAAACCAAGAGACATACCGTAGGCGATGATGATAAAAGATGAGTAAAATGAGAAGAATAGGGTGAAAAGCCCTAGCTGCCGGTTAATCTCGCCGAAACTGTGGTTAGGTGGCTGGAATTATGATCGGAGAAAATTGGGGGACAAGATTAGGGGTTAATTTCGAGTGATTTAGGGTTAAAATGGGGTCAAAATCATTTTGACCTCTATTTAACCCTTACCGTGTTACATTTAAAATTCCCCTGAGTCAGGTCTATGAGACCCCGACTATGGGTCATAGGTCGAACTATGGCCTGTAGGGCTTGGTCTCATAGGCGACTCAACACTTAGAGAAATTTTGAAATCATACCTGGGCACTACAAACTTCATTTACGACTTGTGGCTTGGACTACGAGTCGTAAAGTTAGCTCATAGTGTGAATGCCATGTTCAAGTGATCATTGTTACCCTCTGCGAGGCATGACTATGAGTCGTAGGGTACACAAAGGCTTGTAGGCCTGGTCATAGAGGCTGCTTTAACTGCCATTTTCTGCACTTTTTCACTTTGTTCAAAACCTGCACAATTTTCTCAACGTACATCATTATACCAACATACAACCAATTTAATGTCTAAAAACAAAAATCAACACACTCAAAATGCTACCTAAAAATCCATAAATTACCAATAAAATAAAATATAAAAAAAGCATTAAAACCTCTTGGGGTGCCTCCCAAGCAGCGTCTGATTTAATGTCGCGACATGACTTAGTTATCTTGAGTGATCAAAACTCGTCAACAGCCCATACTTCAATTTTGAGTTCATCTGGGTACTTCATAGACTGCGAATGTCAAAAACCACTTCTGCGTCATTTACCAACCTGAGTTGACCCGAATCCATATCCACAAGGGCTCTACATGTGACAAAACATGCTCTTCCCAGAATAATAGGGACTTCGAAGTCAACCTCACAATCAAGAATAACAAAATTCGTTGGGAATATAAACTTATCCACTTTGACTAGCACATCGTAGAGTATTCCCTCCGGCTTCTTAATTGTCCTATCCATCATTAATAACCTCATTCTTGTCAGATTAGGTGAACCCAAACCAAGATTTTTAAACATGGCAAGAGGCATTGAATTTGTACCTGCTCCCAAATCACACAACACTCTTGCAAACTCAACATTGTTGATGGTACATGATATGGTAAATACACTGGGATCCTCCCTTTTTTGGACTAAAGATTTGGTGGTAATGGCACTATAATATTGGAGCTATTGCGAAAGCTCTAGGCTCACCGTGTGCTTTTTCGTCACCAAATCCTTTATATATTTAGCGTACCCAGGCATCTTCTCCAATGCTTCAATAAGGGGAACGTTGATGGACAATTTTTTCAACATGGAGAGGAAGTGTTTGAACTTATCATCCTCCTCGTTTTGCTTAAGCCTTTGGGGAAAAGGAGGAGGAGGTCTTGGGATAGTCTTATTCTTTTCTTGCTCCTTCACCACTTCACCTCTCACCGCATTGTTGACCAAACCTTCTTTCTCAACCTCAACTTTGTTATCAACACTCTTTTCACGATCCTCATCAACAACCACTAGCATTGGAGGGTCAATGGTACTCTTTCCACTCCTCGTCATAACCGCCATGCAATGCCCCTCATTCTTCGAGTTTTGGACCATATTGCTCGGCAAAGGACCCTTTTGACATTGATTCAATTGGGAGGACACTTGACCAAATTGTTGTTCTAACTACTTGATGGCCACTAAATGAGACTCTATCTTTTGGTTGATATGTGAAATATCTGATTTTATTCCTTTCAAAGTCTCATCTTGGTTCTTCACTTTCTTCAACAATTTGTCAAAAACTTCCTCGATCATTGAATTGTTAGAACCGACATCACGATTATGAGGAGGCATATAAGGACCATTTCTATACCCATCTATTCAGCCCCACTCGGCTTTTGGTACCCTATCTCTCTCAAAATAACCACTACAATTATCTCTATATGCACCCTCTCGGTTGTAGTTTTGACGTTGATTTTCGGAACCTTGACGCCAATAGTCTGAATTGGAACCTTGGGCATTGTTCCGAAAACCCACTACTTGATCTCTAACAAAGCAAGCATCTTCATAATAATATGACTCACCATACATGGGTTCTCGTGGAGGTTGATGGACTACCATGGAACACTTTGTTGAGTTTGTTTTCCCACATAGTCCACACTCGTTCGAAGTTGAGCAAGTTATTGCATGATCTCATCATTGATTTTTGCTTGCTTTGAACTAATACTCACCATACATGAGCTCCTTGTAGTAGCTCTCTCCTTTTGGCCCCATGCTCTATTGGTCTTAACTACTTGCTCCATCCTTTCCGCTATCCTTGTGAACGATGGATCTAAGAACATCCCTCCCATGATGGTATCGGTGCATGCTTGACTATTCTCATCAAGAGCCCGATAGAAAATCTCCACTAAGGCATCATCCACAATCTTATGGTCTGGAACCATTCTCTAACATTTGTTGAACCTCTTACACATTGTGTTAATAGAATCACCCTGCAATTTCTCAAAGTTATTGATTTGATCCTTAAGTTTAAGCTTTTTGGACCTTAGAAAGTATCTCTCTAAGAAGGCTCTTTGTAATTCTGCCCAACTAGTGATTGAGCTCTCTGGGAGTTCTGACAACCATATTGCTGCATTACCAGTAAGAGATAGAGGGAACACACGTAACCCAACAGCATCCATAGAAAGATTCTGTGCACCCATTGCACTCTTACACACAAAAGCAACATTATAAAGATGATTGTGAGGATCCTCAGTAGGTAACCCTGCAAACAAATTATGGTTTTGAAGCATTTGGAGTAATCCACTTAACACCATAAACTTAGTGTCAGCCAATAATGGTGGCAACACTACAGCATATGTGACGTCCATGGCCATAGGATTCAACTTATATTGATCCTAACCATATGCGTTCTCGTTAAAATCTCTATGGTGTGACCTATTTTCCCTTGGTGCTGGATTTTCCTCTCTACCAACATCATCATCATTTCGATCCATGGCTTCATCAACAGTAATATCCATATTTAATTGGGCCATTCTCCTTACAACACGTTGGATCTCAAGACTAAATGGAGCGAAGGGTCCGCCTTGGCTCCTTGTATTGGGCATACACCTAGTATACCTTGAAAAAGAAACTAATAAACAAAAACAAAAGTAAAATACAAGAGATTTAAGAAATCAACACTTGAATTAACTACTAGTGAAATCAAGTTAAAACATTGTTGTATTCCCCGGCAACGGCGCCATTAATTTTGATCATGCTCAAATAGTACATCTCACTTTGCGGATAAAGTGATCGTTGTTAAATATAAAATCTAACCATAGGTTAGGGTCAAGTTCTAAGGGAATATGGGGCTTTGGTACTTTGATTCACCAATAATCAATTCAAGCATTAAATAACTCAATTCTCAAGAAAAAAGGAGAGGGGGGATTGCAAAGATTGGTATTAAATAAAGCTATACTAATAAAACATAGAGACAATCAAATTGGGGAGCAACTTGGGAAATTGTGTTCCCCATGATCCACTAACTCAAACACCCCGGATAACACAACCTAAATTAGGACATTGCATGCAGGATGGTTACTTAAGTTCTTCCAACACTTGGGCAAAGGTGAAGGTCAAATCTCACTATGGCGCTTGGACGGCTACCATAGTGTACCAAACTAACCATTAACCATTGTCCCAATCAACTTCTTCTTTGCCAGCTTTGGTTGATTAGATGAGAACACAACAATCGAGTTTTGTCACTCATTTCTTCTTCCTATTCATCACTACCTTGATCAGTATCATGACACTAGGAAGGGTTTATTGTTGGCCACCATTAAACAACAAGAAAAATGAAGGAAAATGGATAACACATGCAAATAACCAACTCAAGAAGTTCATATAATTCGGGTTTAAGCTAGCTATTCAAGGTTCCCACAACCCCAATTTGTGGGTTTAGCCACTCATGGCTTGGGCACACAAATCAACAATGAAATAAGAAGACATTGAAGATATCTTACCCAAGAAAATTGAAGAATAATAAAACCCTTTTTGAAATTAGAATCACAATATTGAATGATAAGATTAATCCATAAGTGAATCTAAATCTCCAAATTTGAGTCTCAAAGTACAATCTTAGTAATTCTCTCTCAAAACGTCTCGACAATCTTGAATAACAATGAAAGGATAATGAAAATGTGCTCTTATAACCCTAATATATATTACATACAGTATTTACAAAAAGGTCCTTAAAATAATTAGCAAATCTGGTCGGCGTCTGCTACGGCTCGTTGTTACGACTCGTAGGGTGACCTACAAGTCGTAATCAGGTGTTCAGAACTTGGCATTTTGGACTTCACTGCTACGATCCACCACTATGAGTCATAGTCTAGTCTACGACTCGTAGTTCCTTCTAGTATCCCCCTCTTGCATTTCTTGTTCCACTTTTGATCAACACTGTTAATTGAGACGAGTTTTCCCTTTACAAGTCGTAGAAGGGACGACGACTCATACCTTAAGCTCGTATGGATGAACTTCAGAATCTCAGGTTTTATTTTTGAACACTATTTACTGCTACGAATAGCCTCAAAATGACTCATAACTAGGGCTAAGACTCGTAGTGGAGTCCATCGATCTTCAAAATCAACAAAAATTTGCAACTTTTTCCAAAGTCAAGGCAACCTATATTTTCTGCAAAAATAAACACAAAAACACATAAAAAATATAAAAATTCATATTGAGAACACATAAAATCTCATTTTTTAGGCATCAAACGTATTGTATTTTGACAACACATCATCATCCACGGAGCATGACGACTCACCAATAAGTCTAAGCATGCAGCTAGCTAGATCTAGCCATAAGGATGAGGAAAACGATAGTAACCTGACCTACATTGTGAAAATGTAGGCACAAAGTATGCATTGGTATGTTTGAATATACTAAGTATATAGGCATGCGATACCATAGTAACCATATAATACAATAACTAAGTACATGAGCAAGGAAATTAATAGAGCAAGATGAGAAAAAGAGATATCAATATACCAATATGTCATAATAAAGCCATGCATAAAACATACTAAGTCATACATAGATTGGAAGTTGTTATAAACAACAATAAGACCATGTGAGCTACAATATAAAATTTTGATATTGCCCCTACATCAGAAAAAGGGGAATCTACTTGCTAAGGCTCTACTCCACTATGGCTGTGTCAAGAGCTTTGTCGATTTCTATAAAATCATATTGATAATCATAATCCTACGGTGACACATAGTTATGAAACTAGGAGGTTGCTACTAAGGATCCTTTAGTCAAGTCCTCACCTCAAAGCCTCATTCAATGTTATGTTAAATCCCACAAAATATATATCATAGACATAAAATCATGCTTGTCATGTTATTATAATCTTGTTCATGATCTCATAGTTCATGATTTCATACGTAAGAGTAGCTCATTTCATAATTAGTGTAAAGTGGGAGGTGTCATTATGTCATCCATAATCATATTAGAGTCCTAGGTCACCTTTAAGGATCTGAAGTCTACCCTAGGGATCTTAAGTGTCCTTCAAGGATCCTAAATCCCCTATTCATACTTGCATAATCATGACTTGAGTTGAAAGTTGGAATAAGTATTAGTTGACAATCAATAAGCTTAAAACCATGAAATTAATACAATTCATGCATAATCAATAAATTTAAGATCATTTGAATGAAAATTGAAGGAACCCAATCATAATTTCTATAGACTTTAATAGCATGCTTAAGCAAAATCATGTACATCCTATAGTAATGCAATTTATAAAAAATTTTCATACATATTAGAGTATATAGCACAATCCACATCATAATATAAGCATTTGAAACTAAAATCATGAAAATCCTTATTGTACATGCTTTGAAATTAATGATAATATGAAAATAAGTTAGGCTCCATGGGTGAAGGGTACCCATCGATGAAACTCACATAACTTGATGATGAATTAAGACAAATTTGGATGAATTTAACTTGAATTTGCTTTGTCTGCAATGAGTTCCTTTCTTGAATAGAAGAGAGCCTTTGGGAAAATTTTTGGAGAGTGAATTTGGTGATTTGAGTGAGAGTGAATGACTTTATATAGGATACGGTAGTAAGTAAAGTGTAAACTGGTCAAACAAAATCATCCAAAAATAAAATTAGGACTTAGGAAAAATACCTAAAGACCACTCATTAAAATTGAAAACTTACTAGGGTGGACACCTTGAAAGAGGCCCACTACGGCTCGTCTGGGGAGCCACGGCATGTAGGATGGTCTACGGGAGAAGGCTCAATTAGGGGCCTTGAATTTTTGGTTAAGTCAAGGAGGACGGGAGGGGCCACAGCCTATTTGATCCAAGATCAGTCGCTTGTCCCTCTATGGTTTCCTGCCTTAGTAGCGGGGCAGTGGGCGTTCCTATGGGCTAGACCATATGTGTCTATACAACCCATATACGGCCTATTTAGGGACTCTTTTAGGTACTTGGTGCCAAAAAGTTGTGATTTTTCTCGGGGACCTTCTTTAAACCTCATTTTTTAAATTTTCAACCTATGGGGACTTACAATATCTCACCTTTGGGAATATTCGTCCTCACATGAGATTGCAATTATCTTGCATGGAGTAGAATAGGTATCAACGACCCACTATGAAGTAAAAGAGCAACTTAAATGCCACGCCCCAAAGTCCCGTTAGGGCGGACTGGCACCCGTTGCCGATAAGCCTCGGGAGAACCAACCTGTAACTATGCTCTTTCTATACACATTATAAGTGATTTCTACCTTTAACATGCCTTAAAGTAGATAAACAGTGATAATAAGCCAAAAGGAAATGCATATGA
>JAPFFP010044528.1:0-12335 GCA_026153255.1 Solanum medicagineum | reverse complement strand
ATCATAACATCATTCAACTCATAAGACATGCATTGGACCTTCAATTCCTCAAGAAACGCTAGCCGGACATTTTATCAAACACTTGGCGGGTGTGTAATGGGGGTAAAAGACCATATAATTTAGAGATGAAATCATGCAAGAAAATCTGTTGTAAAACCATCAATCAACACCTTGCAACACCCCTAAGATAATCACATCAAAACCCCTCATCAAATCCAACATTAGATCTAAGATTTTGAGCTCAAAACATGCTAAAACAACCATACTTTTATGAACTTAAATCACTGTCCAGTAAATTTCTCAATATACAAGACCCACATATAAAATCAACTTTAAATCATGCAATATCAGTAAAAAGGAGGCTTAGGCAGCACGGGTGGAAGGACCCAATGGGTTCAACACCACATACGTTGACCTTGAAGAATTTCTTGAAGAAGACTTTAATGGTTGCTTGAAGCTTGAGTGAGACCCTTGATGAAATCCTTAAGATTGGTCTTGAGTTTTGGGACTTGAATTTGGGAGTAAATATTTGGCTAAGTGTTTTGGTGAGTATTGGGGAATGTTTAGGATGATATGAGGGTGAAATAAGGCTAAGTATATGTATTTTCAAGTGTGGGAACCCTTAGGCCCAAGAGTTAAAAGTCTTGGACCCAAGTCAAGAGAAAATAGGACCAAAATGGACTGCTCACTAGAATTGCATTTTCTGCACAAATGAGTTCCACGTAAATGGGCATAACTCCTTCGTCCGAACTCGAAATGATGTAAAACCAAGTGCATTAGAAAGCTAATTTAAAGAGCTTTAATTTGATTATTGAGTTCTTTGTGTGCTAATTGATATGCCCCTTCAAAGTTGACACTCCTAAATCACGTTTTTGCGATTTTTGAATTTTGATACGATTTCTCTAAAATTTGGGTTAGACCAATTTCCCACTCAACTTGACCCCGTAAACAAGAATATAAAGTTCGATTTTGAAATAACTGACAAAGTTTTAGATATATAAAAATTACGATTCCGAACACTTCCGAGGCACATTTTCGGGCACTTTTTGGGGTCGTTTCCAAAACAACACCTATGCCCTTACTAGAGCATCATACTCAACTTCAAAAGACTTAGAAAAATGAGGTAATTGCAAAAGAGGAGTAGAACATAATTTTTCTTTCAGCAAGTTATATGCATCATCTTGTTCCTTTACCCATGAAAAAATCGTATCCTTTTTAATAACTTCAGTTAAAGGAGAAGCAACAGTGCTAAAGCCACTCACAAACTTCCTATAAAAATTAGCAAGTCCATGAAAACTCCTAACTTTAGTTACACTATTAGGTCTATGCCATTCTTTAATTTCTTTGATCTTATCACCATCTACTTCAACTCCCTTAGAATTGACTACAAAACCCTAGAAAACTACATATCCACATAAAAAGTACACTTTTTGAGATTAGCAAATAAGTGTTGATTTCTAAGGACTTCAAAAACTTGTTTTAGGTGCTCTGGTGTTCATCTACATTTTGAGAAAGGATCAAGATGTCATCAAAATACACCACAACAATATTTTCATGAAAATCTTTAAAAACATGATTCATTAGTCTCATAAATGTGTTGGGTGCATTTGTTTATCCAAAAGGCATCACTAACCACTCATAAAGTCCATATTTGATCTTAAGAGCAGTTTTCCATTCATCTCTAGGATTCATACGAATCTAATGGTAACTACTTTTAAGATCAATTTTAGAAAAGATTTTAGATCCATATAGTTGATTTAGCATTTCATCAAGGCGAGGGATAGGATGGCGATTCTTTACCGTTATCTTGTTGATGGTTCTACAATTCAGACAACCTCCATGTTCTATCCTTTTTGCGTACCAATAGGATAGAACTCTTTTAAGCAATTCTTCAACTTGGCTTTGTAATTCCTTTGTCTCTTTAAGACTACTCCTATAGGAAGGCCTATTAGATTGTTGCGACCCAGGAACAAAGTCAATTTGGTGCTCAATCCCTCTCAAAGGTGGCAACCCCTTTTGAGTATCGCTAGGAAAGAGATCTTCAAAACTCTATAAAAGAGAAGAAACACTATTTGGGAAAGAAGGAGTTAGTTCTTCAAAGTTAATTAACAATTCTTTGTAAGGAAGTAGTACTTTGGCCAGCCTCTCTTTTCTAGCATTCAAACACTCTTTGGCTTTTACATAAAGAGTCTCTTTTTCCTTTTTCTTAACTTCTTTCCTCTCACCAAAACTTTTTTTTTTCACTCAAACCCTCTTTTTGCTCTTTACTTAGTTTGCTTCCCTCTCTCTCTTATTCTTGGCCATCTCTCTTTTTTTCTATCTCTTTCCCCTTTTCTTTTCCCCCAAGTTCACTTTTTATCTCTCCCCTTTGCTTGCCTATTGTTTCCTTCAATCGGTTCAGATCTTCAAAAGCTTGTGAAGGAGATAATGGTGCAAGAATAAATTTCTTACCACTATGCAGAAGACTGTACCTATTCTTTCTCCCATGATGAATAGTATCCCTATCATATTGACAAGGTTGGCCAAGTAAAACATGACATGCTTGCATTGGAACTACATCAAAAATAATTTCATCTTCATACCTACCAAAATTGAATGAAAGCATGCATTGTTTGTTTACTTTTACCTCTTCACTGTCATTCAACCATTGGAGCCTATATGGGGTAGAGTATTTCATGCATGCGATTCCTAGCTTATCTACCAAATATGAACTCACCACATTTGCATAACTTTCCACGTCAATAGTCATAGAATAAGTCCTCCCCTTTATTCCATGTCTAGTGTGGATCAAATTCTCCCTCTTTCCTTCATCACTACTACCAAAATTAAGAGTCATAATTCCCCTCCAACCCAATTATACCATATTGAGCAATTCTAAATCATCTTTCTCACTTACACCTCCTCCCTCTTCTTCTTCCCCCTCACTTTTTTCACTCTCATATTCTCCATTCTCTCTAAGTATGATATTACTTCTACTTGGACATACACGCATCATATGACCCCTCCTATGACATTTATGACATTGAATAGAACTAAAAGGTTTAGAAGATCTAGGATTGAAGGTTTTACCATCCTCGTCAACTTTACCTTTACCTCTATCTTCTTGAGGTTTAGAAGGAGCTTTTCCCTCTTGATTTGACCATGGCTTCTTAGAGATGGAGTTAGGCCAATTTCTCCATGAGTTTGGTTGCTGATTTTTCTTGATTCGTTTTTTTACTTTAACAGACAAATCAATTAACTCATCTAAGGTTACATTCTATTGTATCTCTACTACATTAACTATTTCAGAATTTAAACCATTTAAGAATCTAGCCATTGTAGCTTCTTATTCCTCCCTGCAATTAGTTTTGATCATAGTCATATCCATGCTTTTGAAGTACTCATCCACCTACATGGAACCTTGCTTCAAGTGTTGAAGGCGAGATTGCATCTCTCATTGAAAATATGATGGCACATACCTCTTCCTCATCACCCTCTTCATCTCTAGCCAGGTAGCAATAGGTGGTAGCTCATCTTGCACTCTGTCCCTAGCAAACTTTATCCACCAAGAAACAGCAAAATTAGAAAACCTAACAACAGCAAGTTTAACTTTCATACAATCAAAGATGGCTTCAACTCGTCTCTCCCAATCAAGGTACAAGTCTGGGTCCCTTGTCCCCTTGAAAGATGGAATCTTCATTTTTATATTTGTTATATTATCATCTTGTACTCTACCTCTTTGTCCCCTCCTATCTCTTCTTTCTAAATTAAGTTCACCATCAAAATCATCATTAGCATATTCAAGATTTACAAAAAGGGATATGGGGTACATTTCTTCTAACTTGGGGTCTAACATTATGGGGTGGTACAACATTATTCTCCCTCCTAATTGCAGCTATGGTTTCATTCTGCTACATATTCATATTTATCATCTCTTAAAATTGAAGGTTCCATCTCTCGAATTATTGGTGCATAGCTTGAAGGATGAAGTTATTCCTTCCTTTGATCTTAGCTTCTAAAGGAGCCCTTTCTTCATCACCACCTGAACATCTTAAAGGAAAAGATAAATCACACACTTAATATGGCTTTTACCCTTTTTTGAACACACCCACACTTGCCTTTTCCCCCTCAAATAACCTTTGAAGAAGAGTAGTTTGTGAATTTAATATTAAACCAAAATAAGTATCAAGTTCTTAGTAATAAAGTATAGATTTTTGGGGCATATAAGAAAGTAAAGAACAAGTCCTAGAACAAGTAGGATTTAGTTGAAAAAAAACACGAATAAAAAGGAACTTAGAATTATATAAGAATAAGAAAAAAAATTGCCATTTCCTCAAAGATTTAGAATCCCCTCTTCTTAATTTCTTTTTATTTGGAAACACTAATGCATGATTTTGAGGGTTAATAACGAATTTCTTTGAGAGCAAGTTATCTCCCTTTTTAACAATTTTTTTATTTTTTTTACCTATTCTTTTGGTCTTTATATTTAAGAAATCCTAAGATTTATGAAGAACAAAATCTTGATAAAACCACTCTGATACCACTTGATAAGATCGAGGTTAGAAAAAATTATTAAGATGGAGTGAATACTAGAATGCAGAAGCAACAATAAAAAAAGAAAGATAAAACTAATTAAAGATATGGGAAATTCACAGTTATGATCCAAGAATTTCCAAGAAATTGATATTCTAAGGCCTTGATAAGATCCAAGTAATAACAAAAAGATTTATGGGAGAAATCTAACACTTGAGAAAATGAATCAAAATGTTAGATTCGAATCTTGACCACTTTATGAGTAACTAAAGACAATAATTAGCATGTAAACTAATCACCTTCTGAAGAATACTAAAAATAAATCAAAAATATCACAAGAAGAAAGTATTTTATACCTCTCCACTATCATTCAACCATTGGAGCCTATATGGGGTAGTGTGTTCCATGCATGCAATTCCTAGCTTATCTACAAAATATGAACTCAACACATTTGCAAAACTTCCCCCATCAATAATCCGCATCACCCTAGGGGCGCGGATCCCCACTGTTTTTTGTAAAATTTTAAAAATAAAATCTTGCTACGGTTGCTCTAAAATTGGGGTTATACTCATTTCCCACTCTATTTTGCCCCCTGATCACGAATATAAAGTTAGATTTTTTATATCACACACGAAATTTGACATATATGGAAATTAAGATTATGGACATTTCTGAGGCACATTTTTGGGCACTTTTTGGGGCGTTTCAAAGAGCGTAGAATCTATTTTGCCTTGGAGAACCTCCTTGATGACTTCCCTTTCTCTTTGGCCCACATTAAGTGCCTTGTCCTTGAGGACGGCCATCTCTGCCTTTGGGTTGAGCATGAGGACAATTATAACCCCGTGGCCAACTTTACCACAACCAAAGCAAGCATATGAATTTCTTAAACACGGACCACTATGATTCTTTTCACACCTTGGGAATCTAGGCTTTGTCTTCCCTTCATTACCACCTTGGAATCTTTGATTAGGCACTGTAACCTTGGGAAAACTCTTGTTGGAAACATTGGACGACCTTTGACCTTGGAACTTATGGCCTTGAGGAAACTGTCCACCCTTAGAAACTTAGAACCCACCATCAAATCGAGACCTCTTGGACTCACCAACCCTTCTCTTTCTAAGCTTCTCCCTCTCTAGTTGCTCAACATATGTCCTGAGCCGAGACAAATCCATGTCCCCTACTAGCAAGGCTGTACGACACTTCTCATTAACCAAGTTGGATACACCCGACACAAATTTGTTCATCCTTGACCTAGGCTCAGCAACCAATTATGGAGCATACTTGGAGAGTTGGTTGAATTTGAGGGCATACTCCCTCACACTCATGGGCCCTTGTTTAAGATTCATAAATTCCATCATCTTCGCCTCCCTTAGCTCAATAGGAAAGAACTGATTGAGAAATATGGCTTTGAACTTTTCCCAAGGGATAGCATCATCATTCCCCTTCTCCATCTTGTATTGAGTGAACCAAACTTGAGCTGCCCTTTTTAGTTGAAAGGCCGCCAACTCAGCTTTTTCCTTCGAATTAACCCATATAATGGATGACACCTTATACACTTCATCAATGAATTTTTAGGGATCCTCATCCACCATGGACCCATAGAACTCTAGTGGATTCATCCTAGTAAAATCCCTCACCCTTAAGGCGGGAGTAGGAGCATGAGGGGCTTGGGCCCCTTGGTTGATTTGGCTGGTCATAGCACGAGCCAACATTGCAATAACATCTCAGAATTCTTCTTAGCCTATCCCTCCTTCTTGAGAAGATTGAGGAGCAGGAAGAGCCAGTTGCTCCTCCGGTGTACAGGCTCTTCTTCCTCTCGGAATCGGCATGATCTAGAATAACAAAGAATATTGTTTAGGCAAAAGCCTTACCTTAACTTCTATAGCATGACATAGATCATGAAGAAGGGGAAACATTTCCTAAAATGCCTATTAGCCTCTTACTCATAGTTGTGGCACGCTTCACAATCACGAATAAGACTCTAATTGACGCGGTGTGTTGGATTCCAAGGACCATTAACAACCTAGTACTTTGATACCAATTTTGTCACGACCCAAGCCTAGGGCCTAGACGTGACACGGTGAATAACAACTCGAAGGGACCCAAATAAGCCTCTTAGCATATCAATCACACATCCTTGTTCATGAAAGCAAAGTAAACAATAACAAGAGATATGTAAAAAATGGAAGTGCGGCTAAGGGAAGTCTTTGATACAATAAAAGCATAAATACATCATAATATTCCAACAAAACCTCTAAACCTGGAATGGAGCAAGGCCAAGTCACCTTCCGGGCTCACCCTTATAGTGTCATATGTTCAACATAAAGAAATCTTAGAGAGAGCTAGAGAAATTAGATAGTGTCCCCGAACTTAAGGACATAACAAGCTTATCTTCAAATAATCTCACTAGCCACGTGGAGGATGACCAAGAGGAGCTCTAATTTGTACATGGTGATATCATGTAGGCATAAAGCATGCGCTAGCACATTTAAATGTAATAAGTACTTAGGACTCAATGCAACAAGACTTAAGTCAATATAGTAAAAATGCATAGTAATAGGCAATAGATAGGCATAATCACAATATTGCATGCATGATCAATGCTTGAAGTAAGACATGTTTATAAATCATTCAACTTGCATAGAACATGGTACATATGTGGGAAGTAATAACATCCAAAGTAGAGATGGCACCAACATCAGTGACATGTATCCCTCAAGACCATTCACAAGGATTCAAGCAAAAGATCTCCAAGACCTACAAGCAATATTCATCAATAAGAAGGCATTAGAGGAACTTGAGGATCACCAAAGAAAGGCTTATAATGTCTGGAAGGTCTATCAAGGTGAGAAGAAGGAAGAAAAGAGGCCATGTGTGCAAATGGCTACTACTTGAATTCAAGGATTTGAAAAGAAGGCAACCAAACAAGACTCTTACTCATCAAGGGTAAAATTGTAAAGAAAATATCTTCTTTTAAGTAGTTAGTATAAGCCCTTATTTTATCATTTAGAAGACTTAGACTAATGAAACAACTCCAAAAAGTGCCCGAAGATGTGCCTTGGAAGTGCTCGAAATCGTAATTTCCATATATCTCAAAATTCGTGCGTTAAATCAAAATGCAACTTTATATTCTTGTTCAGGAGGTCGAATTGAGTGGGAGGTGGGTTAACCCCAATTTTAGAGCAAACAAATTGCAATTTCAGTTTTCCAAATATTGAATTTCCAATGAGTGGTGCGCGTCATTGGCACGACATGCCACTGTGTTATTTTGGTGCAAGTTTTCAAGTTTGCTCCAAGACTTTTGGGTCTTTGGCTTAAGCCTTTCCATGCAAAAAAATACCTTTACTTAGCATATTTTACCTTCATAGCATCCAAAAGATTCCCCAATACGCATTCAAACACTTAGTTAATATTTCATCTCCTAAATTCAAGTCTCAAAACTCATCCGAATTTCAAGGTTATCAATCAAGCTTCAAGCCTCCATCTCCAATCATCTTCAAGGATGCTCCAAAAGTCAAGGTATGTGGGTTTCTTTCATGGTTCCTTTCACCCATGATACCCAAGCTCTCTTTTACCTAAAGTTACATGATTAAAGTTGATTTACTCATGGGTCTTACTTATTATGATTTCACTGCATACTATGTTGGGGTTTATGAAATTGTGATTGTTTGAGCATGTTTGGAGCTATGAAATCAAGATGTATTGTGAGATTTGATGATGTGTTTTGATGTATATTGGTTGAGGGTGTTACCAAGTATCCGTTGATAGTTTTACACTGAATTTTCTAGCATGATTCCACTCTTAAATTGCATGGTTTTACACTAGAATTACACACCCATCAAGTGTCTGATAAAATGCCTTTTTATCGATTCCTTAAGTTTTGATGATCTATTGGTTTATTTATGATCCAAGTGACTCTATGATGATTATGAGATTTCTGAAGATATGCTCAACTCATGGAAGTGTTGATGATGTTGTAAAGCTGGGTTTAAGCCCTTTCTTAAAGATTTTGCCTCATGTGAACCCTTTAATGTTGATGTTGATGCAAGGGTTAGTTTGATGAAGAACTATTCTTATGCTTGATGTTGGGCTCACCATTAGAGGTCAAGGATGTTTTAGAGCTACTCGTGTCATGTTTCTATGCTTCTTGCTAATTATTAAAGCTATGATTACCTTATATATTCTGTGGGATTGGGCTTAGCACCGATGGATGGAGGGTTTGCTCTCTTTCCTTGAACTATGTGCCACCATAGGACTATGTTATACCCTTGCAATACTAGTAGATCCATTTAGCACACTTTCTCTTAAGTTCCTTTCCGAAATAGGGTGGGACCCCATAAGGAAGGTCACTTAACTCGAAATGGGGCGGGACCCCGTAAGGTGAGATATGTCATAAATCCTTTCCGAAATGGGGAGGGACCTCATAAGGAGGGTTACTTCATCCAAAATAGGGTGGGACCCTATAAGGTGGAGTATGGTTTACCTTGGCAAGTGGGCCACCTTTTTATCGATGAGGGGTAATCATCAAGATTCTAAGTTGTAGCTCGCTTGGTCTTATTCTATGTCGGTTGAGGTCTCTTCCCAAACTCGTATATTATGATCTAAACAAGTTGATTTGGATTGTAAGTATGTTTTGCTTCAAGAATCATTCATACATGTCATATTGTTATTATGCTATTCATTGCTTATGCTTATGCTTTTTAACTATGTTGCCTATCTCTTGTTGCATTGCATCCTACATACTTAGTACTTTCGGACGTACTAATACATACTCTTTGCCTTCATGATGTTAGCATGTAGGAACCGGTTCCCCACTTGATCATCCACCTCCACGCGGCTAGTACGACTTCTCTCAAGCTTGTTGGTGAGTCCTCCATTCCAGGGACGTTGCTTATGATATCATCTTATGTTCTAAAACTACCTTTCTTTTATGTAAAAGTTGACTATGAGGGTGAGCCTGATTGATTGCCATGGCCCCCGCTCTTATCTATGTAGTAGAGGTGTTGTTGGACACGTCATGTGTATTTTGTAAGCTTGACTCTCTATTGGCTTTTGTTGTTATGATATGAATGATGTGCCTTAACCCCGGTAATCCCTGTTTCTACTCTTGTTGCTATTTTGTTGCTTCCGCGACCAAGGATGTGTAATGATGCACTGAGAAGCTTGCTTATGGTCCCTTCGGGTTCCTCTTGTGCCGTGTCACGTATAAGCCCCTAGGCTTGGGTCATGACAAACTTGGTATCAGCACACTAGGTTGTTAGATCCTCAAAGTCCAATACACCGCGTCGATTAGAGTCTTATTCATAGTTGTGTTGTGCACCACAACTATAAGTAGGAGGCTATGAGATGTTTTAGGAAATATTTTCCTTCTTCGTGGTGTATATCATGCTATAGAGTTAAGGTAAGGTTTTTTCCCCTAACGATTGTTCTTTGCTATGATAGATAATGCCTAACACAAGAGAAAGAAGAGCTCGCACTCGCAAAGAACAACCGACTAATGAAGAATTTTGGGATGCACTCACTATGTTAGCTTAAGTTGTGACTAATCAAGGAAACCAAGGGGCCCAGTCCCCTTATCCTCCCACTCCGGTATCTAGGGTGAGGGACTTTATGAGGATGAATCCGTTGGAGTTCTATGGGTCAAAGGTAGAAGAGGACCCTGAAGAGTTAATTAATAAGGTCTACAACATATTGGCTATCATGGGTGTTAGATCGGAGGAGAAGGCGGAGTTGGCACCGTACCAACTCATAGGGGTAGCAAAAATATGGTTCACACAATGGAAGGAAGAGAAGGGGGTCCTATGTGGTTCTATGGGAGGAATTCAAGGTGGCCTTTCTTAACTGATACTTCCCTTTTGAGCTTAGGGTGGCCAAGATATGGAGTTCATGAACTTGAAACAAAGGTTAATAAGTGTGATGGAGTATGCCCTCAAGTTCAACCAACTCTTGAAGTACGCTCCAAACATGTTTGTCGATTTGAGGTCGAGAATGAATAAGTTTTTGATAATGGTATCCAATTTGGTGAATGAGGAGTACGGGCCGCTGTGTTGACTAGAGACATGGATTTGTCGCACTTGACGACATATGCCGAGAAATTGGAAGGGGAAAAGTTGAGAAAGAGGAGGAGTAGAGCGGCTAAAAGGGCCCGTATTGATGGTAAGTTCCAAAGTCCCAAGGATGGCCAGTTCCATCAAGGTCAAGTTTCTTCCAATGCTCCTATTGGAAGGTTTGCTAATGATAATGCAAGACACCAAGGTGGTTATGGTGGAGCCCAAGCCCAAGTGCCCTATGTGTAGGAAGAACCTCAGTGGCCCATGTCGAAGGAACTCTAGTTTTAGATGTGGTGAAATGGGTCATAGTGTCATTGATTCTCCTCATGCTCATACTGACGGTAGAGATAGTTGCCTTCAAGGCCAAGGGGTGCCCTGAGGAGAAAGAGGTTCTATGCTCTTCAAAGGAGGCAAGGGGGTGATAAGAGACCCGATGATGCTACTGGTATGTTGGGGTTTCCCATTAATTGAATGTGTATGCATTGGTGGATCCGAGTTTCACTATTCCTTTCATTATTACTTTTGGTTGCTAGTGGGCTTCCTGTGTGTCTCGAGTTGTTATGTGACCCTTTGGTGTCTACCACTTTGTTGAGTATATTGTTGCTAACAATGTTCATACATGTTGTTCCGGGTTCATCTTGCGTTAGGTCTTGCCTTGTGACTTGTTGGGTTTGATGTGGTGGATTTTGATGCCATACTTGGGATGGATTAGTTGCATAGATGTTGTGCCTCCTTTGAGTGTAGAACCCATAAGGTTGTAATATGATTAAGGATGGGTTAGTCACTTCTCTAAGCTTGATCTTTGGTTCCGGTTTTGTCCCCAAGTGATGATGAGGATAGGTGATATCCCTAAATGTCTTTTTGGATTAGTAGTAAACATTTTGAGTATTATTGGATTTGTTTGGTTGACTTATCCACCGGCTATGTTTATGGTTTCATGAATAGGGTCTTAAGACCCTACCTTGACGTGTTAAGAGGTGACCTCTAATAGTTGAACATTGACTTATTTAGAGCTTGTGAAACATTTTGGGATATGTTGCAAGTCTTGGACGATAAGGGGTTAATTACTAAATATGATAGGGTTAAAGGAAGATAACAAGAAGGTGGTTAGAACTATTTAAGAATTATGATATGAATGTGCTTTATTTTCCCCAGTAAGGCTAATGTCGTGGTTGGTGCTCTAGGTAGCCTAGCATGTGTTGAGAGTGGTGGCAAAGAGGTCACTATAGAGGTCTATCAGTTGGTTAGATTTGGGGTTCGGTTGAAAAGAGTTGAGCATGGTAGTGTAGTATTCCTAATCGTCCCAAATCTTCTTTGGTTGAAGGGGGTCTAGACTAAGCAAGGCCTTGATCCCGCCTTATTAGAGTTGGAGGTCTCGGGTGAAAAATGGTATAGTCGAGGTTGTCTCCCAAGGGGGAGATGGTTGTTCATGGTACCAAGTGGACTATGTGATTATGGTTGATAATGAGTTTAGGGTTGTGAGTCCTTATAGAGTGTAGAGGAGCTTTGGTAAGGTTGCTTAAAGATAGGGATTACCTAGGGATGTGAATATGGTTCATCCAGTTCTTCATGCTTCTAGGATGAGGGGATGCATTGGTGACTCTAGTTGTCACGCCCCAAATTCCCGTAGGGCGGACCGGCACCCATTGCCGATAAGGATCGGGAGAACCAACCTATAACTATGCTCGTTCTATCAATATTGTGCGTGATTTCTACCTTTAACATGCCATAGAACAGATAAACAGTGCTTATAAGCAAAAAGGAAATGCGTAT
>JAPFFP010044527.1:0-12336 GCA_026153255.1 Solanum medicagineum | reverse complement strand
AAGACCCATTTGTAAATCAACTTTAAATCATGCAATTTGAGTAAAAGGAGGCTTGGGTATCATGGGTGAAAGGAACCAATGAAAGAAACCTGCATACCTTAGCTTAGAGATGAACTTGGTGAAGATTGCAAATGTAGCCTTCAAGCGTGAAGAAGAACCTTGAAGGAAAACCTTAGCTTAGGATGAAGGTTTGGGACTTGAGTTTGGGGAGTGAATATATGACTAAGTATTTGAGTGCGTATTGGGGAATGTTTAGGACGATATGAGGGTTAACATTTTCTAAGTATAGGTAAAAACATGTTTGGGAACACTTAGGCCCAAGACTTAGAAGTCTTGGACCGAGTAAAAAAAAAGTCCACTTTTTGTACAATGGCACGTCGAGGAAGCAACACAGATTTGCCACTGGAAATTGCATTCCTGGAATTTTATAATTGCTAATATTTTGCTCTTAAATTAGGATTAGACCATTTTTGACCTAATTTTGACCCCCTGAATAATAATATGAAGTTGGATTTTCAAAATAGCAACCGGATTTTGAGATATATGGAATTTAAAATTTTGGCATTCGGGCACCTTTGGCTCGTTTTAGTCAACTCAAAACAAGACCTTGACCTCCCTTGCTAGAGTTAAAGGCATTTGTAAAGGATGGTAAAGTGAAAGTTTTCTCCCAATGTGTGCCTAATGTTGATCACTTGAGGGAGTTGATTTTGAAGGATCCATTATTCATCCTATTCTATTCACCTCGGTTCCACAAAGATGTATAGAGACTTGAGGGAGGTGTATTGATAGGGAAGTTTGAAGAGAGATATTACTAAGTTCGTAGCCAGTTGTCACAATTCATAACAAGTGAAACTCGAACATCAAAGGCCAAGTGGCCTTGCCCAAGACATATAAAATTTCTACGTGGATGTAAGAAGAGATCAACATGGATTTTGTGGTTGGGTTTCCTAAGACTAGGAAACACTTTGATTCTATTTGGGTTATTGTGGATAGAAAGATAAAGTTGACTCACTTTCTTCCTGTCAAAACACCTTATAGTGTAGAAGATTATGCCTAGTTATATATTCATGAGTTGGTTAGATTAAATGGGTTACCCTCGTCTATCATTTCAGATCATGGTGTTCAATTCATTTCTCATTTTTGGAGATCCTTGTTAAAGGGTCTTGGTACCAAGGTCAAGCTTAGAATGGTTTTTCATCCTCAAATGGATGGCCAAGCTGAAAGAACTATCAAAACTCTTGAGGATATGCTTAGAGCTTGTGCTTTGGAGTTTAAGGGTAGTTGGGATAAGCATCTTCCACCTATTGAGTTCGCTTACAACAATAGCGACCACTCTAATATTGGCATGGCTCCCTTTGAAGCTTTATATGGTAGGCGTTGTAGATCCTCGAATGGGGGGTTTGATGTTGGGGAGATAGCTTTGTTAGGCCCAAATTTGGTCATAGAAGCTTTGGAGAAAGTGAGTTTGATAAGGGAGATATTGAATAGTGCTCAAATTAGACAAAATTCTTATTCTGATGTGAGGAGAAGAGATCTTGAGTTTAATGTTAATGATTGGGTTTACTTGAAGGTCTCACCCATAAAGGGTGTGTTCCAGTTTGGAAAGAAAGGAAAATTGAGCCCAAGGCTTATGGGACCTTATAGAATTTCAAGGTTGTCTACGAATTGGAGTTGCCTATAGATATGAATATGGTTCATCCGGTCTTCTATGTGTCTATGTAGAGGAAGTGTGTGGGTGGCCCAAGTGTTGTAGTGCCATTAGAGGTTGTGGGTGTTGTGGAAGATAACTTGACCTATGAGGAGGTCCCGATGGATATATTGGATAGACAAGTGAAAAGTTTGAGAAACAAAGATGTAGCATACGTCAATGTCTTTTGGAGGAATCAACAAGTTAAAAGTGCCACATGGGAAGCCGAAGCGACATGAAAAAGCGATATCCATATCTCTTCCACTCTACTCAAGTTGAAGGTAATAAATTAACTCTGATTAATGATTTCAAGTCTTATGTTTCAGCCCTCATGCCATTTTGCATGCATTCATGTTCATGGTAACAAGTTTATGGTGATTTTTGACATTCATGTTAGGAATTCTTGAAAATATGTTTAGGTGCATGTTCATGTCGGGCTGAAATCATCGTAATTACTTCTCTTATGCATGTTTCTTTTACATTCGAGGATGAATGTTCCCAAGGGGGAGATATTGAAACACTCCTCATGTCCTTCGGAATGCCCCATAATCACAATTTCCATATATCTCAAATTCCATGTGCGATTTCGAAAATCTGACTTCATCTTCTTAATCAGGGGCAAAATTGAGTGGGACATGGGTATACCCCGAATTTTAGAACACCCGTAGAAACAAATAATTTCCACTAATTTTTGATTTCCAGTGGTTGTCCGTGCCCAGGCCGCACGCACGTAGGGCACGGACAAGTGTAAATTGTGTTGCGCATTGCGCCTTGGCGCAAACCAGTGTAAAATTTTCTATAGCTTTCTCATTTTGTCCAAGGGCAATGGGGTAGTAGCCCCATGCCCAACATAAAATCTTCCATATTTAGCCATTTTTTAACTCTATAACTCACAAAACCCTCCTAAAAACTCTCCAAGACTCTGTCAAATCTCTCATTCAAATTCAAGGATT
This sequence comes from Solanum medicagineum, assembly GCA_026153255.1. NCBI lineage: Eukaryota > Viridiplantae > Streptophyta > Magnoliopsida > Solanales > Solanaceae > Solanum > Solanum medicagineum. The sequence continues at coordinate 9,696 of JAPFFP010044527.1, read as the reverse complement.
TCAAGCTCAACTTTGGAACTCAAGAACCTATCTCAAACTTCAAGTCTCCTTCAAGTTCATTTCGAGAAATTCAAGGTTTAAGGTATGTGGGTCTTCATCTATGGGTCCTTTCACCCATGGAGCCCACCTTCTCTTTTTATGAAAATTGCATGATTTCAAGTTGTATTACTTATGGATATTTTTTATTATGAAATATGAATATAAATTATGTTGGGGTTTCATCAAGTATTGATTGATTATGTATGAAAATCTATTTCAAGCTTATTCCATGAATTGATTCTTGTCTGTTGAGACTATGCATGATTTGAGTAATGAAACGATGAACTATTATGAGCTTTTTGATGGATTTCAAGATACCCTAAATATGAGTTTTACTACAATATTGGTGGGTTAATATGCATTGAGTTTACTTTTCTTTTTTAACTTTTGAGTTGCATGATTTTGAACAAGTATCATGAACCACCATGTGTTTGATTAAATCACATGACCAAAATTCTAAAGCGGTTGATGAACTATTACTTGATTTACAAGTTAAGTGATTTCATGATGATTAAGGACTTTCAAGCATGTATTGAATTCATGAAAAGTATCTATGACATTACAAGTATCAACTTGAGCCCTATTTCAAGACTTTGACCTTTTGTAAGCCATTAATGTCAAGCCAAGGGATCATGTATGATAATTGTTTACTCTGATGTTCAAATTAGGCTTACTAGTAAAGGTCAAGTATGTTAATGAGCTACTCATGTCAAGATATCACGTCTCCTACAAGTTATTCATATTATGACTAAAGTATGATTATTTCAAGTATTTCGTGGGATTAGACTTAGCATCGATTGAGGCTAAAGATGGGGCTCAACACAAGGGGTCCTTAGATAAAGTCTTTAGTCTCTAAACTATGTGCCACCATAGGATTATATATTTTACCCTTGCGACACTTGGGGCCAGAACTGACTCACCTAAGAGAATATTAACCAAGAAAGGTTCCGATGTGATTTTAGGACTAATATAAATCTTAGTATCTTGGAAAGATGTGACAAAAGATAAATTAGCACAATACATACACATCAAACTTAAAGACCTTCAACATACCCGTAACCACATCAGGGGTCTCTTCCACCTTTTGTCTAGCATGAAGGGCATAAAATTAATGTGTTGAGATCTAACTTGTTGAACCCTTTTTTGAACTTGAATTCCATATGCATCATGTCTATGGAGACTACCATCTTTACATCTATTTAGAATATTTTCACATTCAGCAAGCTTCTGGTCCATCTTGCCACACCCATACCAATCACCTAAATCCTCAAGTATCTACCTGCATGATTCTTTAAATACCTAGCGCACTTGAGATTAGTCATCCTACCCTCACCTTCTACCCTAGGGTAAGGTTTTATATCAATATCGGACCTCTTTTTTGGCAACTTAAGATGATCCTTAGCCTTGATACAGATAGCCGCCACCACCACCACTCTTGGAACTTAAGAATCCACTCCCAATATGAGCCCTATTAGATTCGGCCATTTACCTTTGTTTAAGCTTCTTACATTCAATCTATTCAGCATAAGTCATAAGAGGGTGATATCCATATCCTTCACTAGTAGGGTAGTGTGACACTCTTGAAGCACTAAGTTGGACACTCTTGACACAAACTTCCTCTTCCTAGCATAGGGTTCAGTAACCAATGAAGGTACATGTTTGGATAGCATAGTGAACTTGAGGGCTTATTCCCTCACACTCATGCTTCCTACTTAAGGTTGATGAACTCCATCATTTTAGCTTCCCTTAGCTTCAGTGGAAAGATATTATCAAGAAAAGCAACTTTGAACTCCTCCCAAGCCATTGGACCACATCCACTCTCTTAGACTTCTATTGGTTGTACCATATCTGAGCCACTCCCTTGAGTTAATATGCCGCCAACTCAACCTTTTCCTTAGCAGAAACTCCCATATTAGCCAATGCTTTATACACCTCATGTATGAACTCTTCAGGATGCTCATTCACCTTTGAACCATAGAACTCTGAAGGATTCATCCTAGTTAAGTCTCTCAGAATAATCATTAAGGAAGGCATAGGCGGAGCATGAACTATAGCATCGCGATTAACCTAACTTGCCATAGCTTGGGACAACATAGCAAAGATGGCCTGAGATTTAGCATGAGTCACGTAACCCTCCACATGACCATGAGGTGCTTCTGGGATAGAAGGAGTTTGGTCCTCCTCAATATGGACATCTCCTGGCACGGGTGCTTTTCTTAGAGGCATTTTCTGAAAGGCACAAAGATCAATCATTGGAGTTAGGAAACATTAGGACACATTTTATAGCATGATATAAGTCATGAAAAAAGGTGAAACACTTTCTAAAGTGCCTCATAGCCTACTGTTCATAGATGTGATGCACTTCACACCCATGAATAAGACTATGCTTGATATGGCATGTTGGACTCCAAGGATCATTTCAAAACCTATGTTATGATGCAAAGTTTGTCATGACGCAATCTGATCCCTTGGAGTAACATGACGAATGAGATCCCCAAGGGAACCCCAATTAATATTCTTAGCATATCATAAGCATTCGTCGGTTAAAACATAGATCATAGCTAGTGGAAAAATATTAGTTGAGTCATAAAAGATAGAACAATAAAAGAAAGTCATAAGCTGCATAAGCTACATACATAGTATAAAAATCATGCCTCTACATACTAGACTTATTAGAGGCCAATACATGTTCGAGCTCACCCTTAATAAAGATAACGAACTAAAGTCTAAAAATAGACATGAGTTGTAACACAGGTTAGATATAGCATGGTTTTCCCTATAGACAGAGGACTCACCAACAAACTACTAGTAACCAGTTGGGACTAGAGACGAGGCTGTGTAGGATAGTCACCTGTCCCTACATGGTGAAATCATGTAGGAAAAATATGTATAAGTATGTGGAATGTACTAAGTATATAGGTGGAACATAGTAAGAAGCATATGATAACATAAGTAAGGTACACAGGTAATAACGATAAATTAAATTAAGGAGTAACCAAATTAATGCATGTGATGCCATGAATGTACATGAGAAAAATAATCGTACATATGTGGGAAGTAACCATAACCGACAATAAGACCATGCAAGCTATAATATGGAATCTCGATGTTGCCTTTACACCAAACAAAGAGGAGTCTACTGGCCAAGAAAGAACTCTACCCCACTTTGTGGGTCATGAATCATAACTCGATATGTGGATCACTAGCTAAAACATAATCCTACGATGACATGTAGTTATGAGACAAAAGGATTTATATAAAAAACCCTGGGGATAGTCACCCACCTCAAGTGTCACAGATTATACATACATACATACATACATATATATATATATACATATATATATATATATGTTGTCATGAAGCAAGAACATACTTAAGTTCGTGAGCTTAATCATAGTTTGAATTACATACTTGTATGCTTAGGATTAGCTCATTTCATGACTTGTGTAGAGGAAGGTTGTACCTATTATCATCAATACTCAATAGCTTGCTTATGATGGTGTAACTATACCCTTGCTTGATCATATTCACGCCATAATTGCATTAATACTTGAGAGCTTGTACTAGTATAATCATATTCATACTTGAGCTCTTATAATCACATAATCATACTTGAGAGAACTTGATGCATGATTACGGATTCATAAAATGTAAGCTTAAAATCATAAAACTGAAGTAGATTCAAACTTATTTCATGGTTTAACATCATTCAAGCACAAATTGAAAGTACCCATACATAGATTTCATAAACACAGTAACCTTGAAGGTGTAGAATCATTAAGTTCTTGCAAATTCGTGTAATTGAAGCTTAAACATTCATATATAAGCATAATAACATTAATTAGAAGATAACTTAAGCAATTGAGGTTCATGCATGAAAACTCATAAAATTCATTATTTGAAATCTAGTAAAAGAGATGAAATTAGTTTGACTTAATGAGTGAAATGGACCCATAAAATCAAACCTACGCACCTTAGGTGCTTAATTTCATGGTCTGAAGAAGATTGAGCTTGAACTTGAGGTCCATCAATAGATTTCTATGCTTGCGATTGAGAGGAGACTTGAGAGTGGAGTTTTTGTCGTTAGGTCTTGAATTTGGAAAATGGAGTTTTTTTGGAATACTTGGCAAGATTTGAACAATCGAATGAGTGGTGTAAAAGTCCAAACACCATGAAAAATATGTATCTGTAGATGGGATTTTTTCTCAAACTATCCTAACTTAAAAAAAAAAAGGACCTCCAAGACTGGGCTTGGGGTGCACTGGACGGCACCCTCCATGATCCATCATGCACACCACAGATCCTAGAGGTAGGGCGTGAAGAGGAAAAGGGCTTGGGTAGGGCATGGCATGGCTTGGGCGCATGGGTAATGCAAGGGGAGTTTGAGCCATCGAAGGAGCTCTCACCATAGGACCTTTCACAAATTATGATTAGCAACACAACCCATTAATGGTCTTTGGGGTGTGCCCTCCATAAGACAACCTCTCAACACCTCTAAGTCACATACGAAGGACGCCTACCACGGCCCGTGGTCGCATCCTTTGTAGGCAAGGGTTCCATTTTTCAGAAAATTTCATTGTTAATGCCTCGATTCTGACTTTTAATACTTGGGACCTTACATAATGTTATACGGTCATGTATTGTTCACATACTTAATACATTTCAACGTACAAACATATATTTGCCTACTTTTTTAAAAATGTAATGTTGGATGCTCCTCACTTTCCTCAGGGATGGTTGGCATTTTAGCACATCACTTGATTGGTAAGCCTCATGTTTCGAAGGTTTTTCCATTATTATTTTTGTCCCATAATTAGTTTGATTTCCATGTTGAGACGTTTACTTTATTTTTTATTGAGGGTGAGCTGGGGACATATCTTAGCCCTCGCCAATTGTTAGAATATGCTATGTAGAAGCTTGTTGGACACCATGTATAAAAGTTTATGTTGACTCCTTTTACTTGGTTTCTCCCTTCTATGGATTGAATGTTTGAGACTTATCCGCTTACTTCTAGTCTACTGATCAAATGTTGCTTTATATTCCTTGTTTATTCTTAGGAATACTACGTAAAATGGATTTGTTGGAGTCCTTTGATGTTTCGATAACCGTGTCACACCTAAGGATTAGATCGAGTTATAAAAAACTTGGTATCAGAGCAGAAGATATCAAATGTCCCAACAAATCAAACATGCAATACCAAGTAAAGTCTTATTCATCGGTGTGAAGCACATCACATTTGAGTAAGAGGCAATGAGATGCTTCAAGAACCTACATGTCACAACCCAAACCTAGGGCCTAGATGTGACACGGTGAATGGCGAACCTGAAAGAACTCCACACAAGACTGTTAACTTGTCATTACACATCATTCGTCGCGGAAGCATATAAAAGACATAAAGAGTAAGAATAGGGGGCAAAGGGGCTAAAGGGAAAGCTTGCATAACATCATAATAAAGAGACAAAGAGTCAAAGCTCATATTATAGATACATAACATGTCCAACAAACACCTCTAATACTTAGATAAGAGCGGGGGCCAAGACAAAGCAATCGGGCTCACCCTCATAATCAAAATAGAAAATCAAAGAAGAGTGTCTCAATACATAATAAGAAAAACATAGACTAAGGTCCCCAGAGTGGGAACTCATCAACTAGTTTGAGTAGTATCGAACTAGCCACAAGGAGGAGGATGATCTATTTGGGAACCGGTTCCTAGATGGTGATATCATGTAGGCAAGAATATGCATTCGTACGTTTGAATGTAATAAGTATGTAGGATGCAATGTAACAATAGATAGGCATCATAGTCAAAATGCATAACAATGGGCAATAGACATCATATAACAATATGGTATGAATGGCCAATGCCCAAGTAAAACATATTTAAATAACTCATACTCATATAGGATACCATATGTGTAGAAGAAACCAAGCTAGATTTTCAAAGTACAAACCCCTTGGTTGGTAGATGATGGTCTCACCCCATTACCCTGGTGGTGTAGTACAAACCCCTCACATAGTTGATGATAATTTAACCTTACGACTCTGGTGGTAAAGTACAAACCCCTCACATGGTTGATGAGTACAAACCCCCACCTCGGTTATCAAGGTAAAACCCCCCGACAAGGTTATCTGGGCTCTTAGTTCCTTCGGATCGGGCATAGTCTAATGCAACACTTTATACAGATAATATCATAGACATAAGCTCCTTTCATCATCATAACATCAATGATATCATATTCTATACTTTGGACCTTCAATTCCTCAATAAACCACATCCGTACATTTTACCAAACACTTAGAGCATGTGTAATGGTAGTATAAAACCATGAAATATAGAGATGAAATCATGTAAGAAAAAACATTGTAAAATCATCAATCAATACTTTGAAACACTTTCAAGAAACATACATCAAAATCCCTCATCAAATCTTACAATAGATCCAAGATTTATAGCTCAAATCATAGCAAAACAGTCACAATTTTACATAGCTTTAACATAGTTCATAGACATGTTCATACTAGTAAACCCAATTGTAAAATCAACTTTAAAGCATGCAAATTAAGTAGAAAGGAGGTTAAGGCACCATGGGTGAAAGGACCCAATGGTTGAAGCCCATATACCTTAGCTTTGAAGAAGCTCTTCATGAAGGTTGAAAATGGAGACTTGAAGCTTGAAAAAAACCCTTAGTTTCGGATGAGGGTTTTGAGACTTGAATTTGGGAGTGAAAAATATGGTTGTGTTTGAGAGGATATTGGGGAATGTTAAGATGATATGAAGGTGAAATATGTCTAAGTATAGGTAAAAAACACATTTGGCAACACTTAGACCAAAGACTTAAATGTCTTGGACCGAACTAAAAAAAACAGTCTGAAAATAAAGCAGAGGCACGCCGCGGAAGGGGCGCCCTTTGCTCTATGGAAATTGCATTTTGGGAATTTTTAATTTTGATAAGGTTGCTCTAAAATTGGGGTTAGACCCTTTTCCCCTAATTCTGACCACCTGAACAAAAAAATGAAGTCAGATTTTCAATATTGCGCACAGATTTTGATATATATGGAATTTAAAATTTTGGGCATTTCAAGGCACATTTTCTGGCACTTTTTAGGGTCGTTTCAATATCTCCCCCTTGGGAACATACGTCTAAGAATGTAAAACAGACGTCCAAGACAAAAGTGATCATAAAAAAATCATCCCCAGTAAGAATGCAACATTACATTTAAAGCACCATTTTCAAAATCTCAACATAAGTGTAAAATCATCATAAATTTGTCAACTTAAACATGAATGCATATGAATGAATAGCGGCTAAAATATAAGAATTGAAATCACATAGGGGACTTAGGACTAGTACCTTAGGCTTGAGTGGAGTGGAAAAGATAGGATACCGCATTAGGATGTCCGCTTCAGCCTCCAATGTAGCACTTTTGACTTGTTGGTTCCTCCAAAGAATCTTAACGGATGCTAATCCTTGTTCCTCAATCTCTTCACTTTCCATTCCAAAATCTAAACCAAAACCTCCTCATAAGTCAAGTAATCTTCAACAACACGCACAACATCAAGAGGCACAATAGCACTAGGATCACCAACACATTTTCTCAACATAGAGACATGGAATAATGGATGAACCAAACTCATTTCACTAGGCAACTTTAACTCATACACTACCTTGACAACCCTCTTTACCACCTCATAAGGACCAACATATCTTGGACTCAACTTCCCATTTTTACCAAAACAGACCACACCTTTCATTGGAGAAACTTTCCAATAGACCCAATCACCCACTTTGAATTCAAGGTCTCTTTTTCTCACATCAACATAGGAGTTTTGATGACTTTGGGTTGTTTTCAACCTTTTCCTAATCATCCTAACCTTCGCAAGAGACTTCATAACCAGATCCGGTCCCAACAAAGCCATCTCTCCAACCTCAAACCAACGAACTAGTGATCTACAATGTCTCCCATGAAAATACTTAAAAAGGAGCCACACCAATGCTAAAGTGATGGCCATTGTTGTTGGAAAACTCAATCAATGGAAATGATCCTCTTAACTACCCTTAAGCTCCAAGACACAAAGCCTAAGCATATCATTAAGTGTTTGAATGGTTGTCATGGCTTGGTCATCCGTTTTAGGGCAAAACATCGTACTAAGGTGAACTTTTGTACTAAGATCCTTTTGAAAAGACCTCCAATAGTGTGAAGTCAATTGTGCACCACAATCCGATATGATGGACAAAGAAACCCCATCTAACCTCACTAATTCATGGATTTACAACCTTGCATACTCTTCAAGAAGGAATCCTATCAATCACAATCCAAATGGAATCAAAACCTTTTTCTAGTCTTAAGCAACCTAACCACAAAATCCATATTAATCACCTCCCACTTCCAAGAAGGAATCTCTATGTCTTGGGTTAGGCCACCCAAACTTTGATGTTCAGCCTTGACTTGTTGACAAATACGAAAATCGGAAACAAATTTGGCAATATCACTCTTCATGCCTCCCAACTAATACACATCCATCAGGTCTCTATAGATTTTAGTGGAACCAGGGTAGAAAGAATAAGAAGAATCATGGGCCTCATCAAGGATTTTTTCCCTCAGACCACCAACACAAGGCACACACAACCTACCTTAGTAACTAAGGGCACCATCTCCCCCTTAGGAGAAAATCTCTACTTTGCCCTCTTTCACCAAGGCCTTCAATTCAAGCAAGGAGGAGTCAAGATCTTGTTTTGCTATCACCTCATCAACCAACGAAGACCTAGACCCATCAACAACAACAACACTATCATCACCAACCTCTTCCAACCTAACCCCTAATCTAGCCAATTGATGCACCTCCCTAGCCATTTCCTTATTACTGCCATCAACATGAGCTAGGGTACCCAGAGACACCCTACTCAATGCATCTGCCACAATATTTGCCTTACCTAGATGATAGTGCACACTCATATCATAGTCTTTAAGAAGTTCTGACCATCATCTTTGCCTCAAGTTGAGATCTTTTTGAGTGAAGACATATTGGAGGATCTTGTTATTAGTGAATATATAAACATGCACCCCATACAAGTAGTGACACCAAATCTTTAATGCCAACACAACAACGGCTAACTCTAGATCATGGGTAGGGTAGTTCCTTCCATATACCTTGAGTTGTCTAGAAGCATAAGCTATGATCTTACAATTTTGCATCAACACACAACTCAAACAAACCCGAGAAGCATCTCGATACACCACAAATCCCTTAAGCCCATTCAGTAGTGACAATATAGGAGCGGTCACAAGCTTGTCTTTCAATGTTTGGAAGCTCCTCTCACACTCATCGGTGCACACAAACTTAACCTTCTTTTGAGTCAATCTTGTCATAGGGGAAGAAATGGAGGAGAACCCATTCACAAACCTTCTATAATAACCTACTAGACCCTAGAATCTCCTAATATCCAACGGGGTCAATGGTCTAGGCCAATTCCTAATCACATCAATTTTCTTGAGATCCACTTTTATACCATCCCCCAACACCATATGACCCAAGAATGCAACTAGATTTAATCAAAATTCACACTTTTCATACTTGGTAAACAATTTCTCCACCCTCAATCTTTGCAACACAACCCTCAAATGCCCCATATGCTCCGCCCTACTATGTGAATA
>JAPFFP010044526.1:0-12336 GCA_026153255.1 Solanum medicagineum | reverse complement strand
CATCAATCAGTCTATGGTTATGACACGCTTCGAGGTCCATCGAACTTCTCCATATCCAAATATAGTTCTTCTCATACTCCCATCATTAGATGACACTTCTCTGACTCTTCTGGGAGATTTTTTGCTTTTCGATGATGCATAAACAAAAGAGGGTTTTTTATGGGTATGATCGAACCCTTAAAGGTTGCCTACATATCCCCAAATGTAAATCAGGTTTGTGCGTGGATCAGGGGTAAAAGAATGAAAATTATGCAATGCAAAGGCCGAGCCTAACTCAGGCTGTCTACGTATCCAAGTGGAATCAAGTCAAAACGTAGTTCAAGTACAGAGGGAAAAACAAAAATATGTAATACAATGACCAATTCTGACTCAGGTTGCCTACATATCTAATCGGAACCAGATCAAAACATAGTTTAAGTACAAAAAAAAGAAAAAACAAAATGCAATGACCAGGAATGAATGAGGCTACCAACGTATCCAAGCAAAATCATCTCAAAATGTAGTTCAGTATAACAGAAAAGTAAAATGTGAAGAGATCGAATTCGACAAAAGATTAGCTACGTATCCCATCAGTGTAGTTCTAAATCTATAGAAAATATGCTTTTGGATTTTCTAGGGAGACCAAACTTGATGTGGGTTGTCTACGTACCTCACCATGGGAAGTCAGGTTCAGACATAGTTCTGTTACATCAAACAAATGCAGAAATAAAACTAGTATTGATATCTTCAGATGTAGTACTTCTTGATAGTGTCTGAATAGATTGTCTTGGTGCTCACTGTGTAGCTCATTTCTGCTAAGATCACTGCTTCTCAAGAGAGTACTCTATGGACCATGTAAGGACCCTGCTAGTTCGGTGCAAATTTTCCTTTAGTTTCTCTATAGTGAGGAAATATCTTCTTCAACAATAAATCTCCCAGTCTGAATTGTCGAGGCTTAAACCTTTTATTGAATGCCTTTGTCATGACCCAAGCCTAAGTCCTACACATGATTGGTGAATGGGGAACCCAAAAGAACCCCAAATAAGCCTCATAGCATATCATTACACATCTTTTGTCACAGAAGCAATTAAAATGACAATAAGAGATACACATAAACAAGGGAAATTAGGTCTAAGGTAAACTTCCATATCATAACAACAAGAAACTAGAGAGTCAAGGCTCATAGTATAGATAAATAACATGTCCAATAACACTTCTAAAGCTTAGATACTTAGCGGGGGCCAAAAGAAGCAACCGTGCTCACCCTCGTAATAATAACAATACATAACTCAAACATACAAGACATAGTCTAAACTTAAGCTTGAGATATGATAGATATTGCCCCCGGACTTCAGGACTCACCATAAACTAACATGAACAATCTGTCTAGCCACGAGGAGAATCACTAGGAGCTCTGATTCCTACGTGGTGATATCACATCGAGTATGCGTTAATACGTTTGAATTTCCTAAGTATGTAGGATGCAATGCCACAAGAGATAAGTTCATAATTAAAATGCATAAGCATAGGCAATGATTAGCATATAGCAAAATGACATGTATGAATGATGCTTGAAGTAAAATCATGCTTACATAGAACATAATACATGTATAAGAAGAGACCACTATCATATAGGTGGATCATCACACCCTATTACCCTTAGTGATTGAGGTACAAACCCCTTCAATTGGTTGGTTGATCGTCGCATCCTACCACCCTTGGTGATAGAAATACAAACCCCTAACATGGTTGCTAAGGTACAAAGCCCCCGACATGCGTCACACCCTACCACCTGTGGTGACCTAGGTATAAACCCGTTGACATGGTTATCAAAGTACGAATCCCTCGACATGGTTGACTAGGTACCAACCCCTTGACATGGTTGCCCAGCGTGCAACCCCCGAGTAGGCCATGGTCACATTCTAACACTATATAGAAAATTCATACATATATTTCACCCCTATTTCATCAACATTTCATTGGCAAATAGTCATTCTACTCATAATACATGTATTGGACTTTCAATCCCTCAAGAACCCATAACTAGATATTTTATCAAACACTTGGAGGGTATTAGTGCTAGTGTAAAACCATGCAATTTAAAAGTGTTATCATGCTTGAAAATTCAATGAAAAACCATTAATAGATACTTGGTAATAATGTCAAGCAATATACATCAAAACCCTTCATCAATCTCACATTAGATTTTAGATTCATAGCACAAAACATAGTAAAACTGTCACAATTACATAGACCCAAACATAGCGTGCATTGAATTTTTTATAATAAAGAAGACATATTTGTAAATCAAATTAGAATAACGCAATTTAGGGTAAAAGGAAGCTTGGCATTGTGGTGAAAGGAACCCATGAATGAAACCCACATACCTTAGCTTTGGAGATGAACTTGATGAAGGTTGGAGATGGAGACTTGAAGCTTGGTTGATTTCTTTAAGATCCAGAGAGGGTTTTGGCACTCGAATTTTGAGAGAAATATAAGACAAAGTGTTTGAGTGAGTATAGGGGAATGTTTAAAATGATATGAGGGCAAAAATGGCTAAATATAGGTATTTTTACATATGGAAAGGCTTGGACCCAAGACCCAAAAGCCTTAGACCAAGATAGAAAAACAAGACAAAATTACACTGGAAAATAACACTGGAGCGTCGCGCCAGTGACGCACAGGCCCACTGTTTTCGTCAAACTGTGAAATTCCAAAATTCTCTATGGTTGCTTTAAAATCGGGATTAGACCTATTTACCACTCTATTTGACCCCCTGAAAAAGAACATGAAGTCAAATTTTTTATATTGTGCATGGATTTTGAGATATGTTGAAATTATGATTTCAGGCACTTCCGAGAATCATTGTCGGGCACTTTTTGAGGTCATTATAGCCTTGGTCATTCTGTTTCCATATAGCTAACTTTGATAGACTGCGTTCATCCTATTCTCATCAATGAGCATCAACTATTCTATCTAGCTGCTAATCCATTATACATCATCCAAACCAACTTCTTGGATAATCCTTAAAGATGGTATCTCCACCTCAATAGGTATTGTTGCTTCTGAACCATCAACCAGCATATAAGGAGTTTCCACACTGGATGTTCTGATCATAACACGATAACCGAGCAAAGCAGATGGTAGCTTCTCACGCCATTGTTTGTAATTATATATCATCTTCCTCAAAATCTTCTTGATATTCTTGTTTGTGGTCTCAATTTCTCCATTCATCTGTAGCAATAGATTTTGGAGTTTTGATGAGTAATCATGAACCTTACACAAATCTCTTGCATAAGATAACTATTAAGATTTGTTGCATTGTCTGTGATGATCGATTTCGGAGTTCCAAACTGACAGACTATATTGTTGTGAACAAAATTTGCCACTACCTTCTCAGTCACCACCTTGTATGTCAAAGCTTCAACCCATTTTTGTGAAATCATCTATAGCTACCAAGATGAAACGATGTACATTTGATGTGGCATGATCTATGGGTCCAATCACATCCATTCCCCAAGTGGAAAATGGCCAACGAGAACCCATCATATTGAGCTAGTTCTGTGGGACTCGTATAAACTCTCCATGCGCTTGGCATTGATGACACTTCTGCATGTATCAAATTCTATCTCTCATCGTCAACCAAAAATATCTAGCTATTAAAATCTTCTTTTCCAAGGAAAACTCGTTCATGTGAGGTCTATAAGTTCCTGCATGTATCTCCTCTAAAAGTCTTTTCATTTCCATGGCATCGACATATCTTAGCAATCCTAAATCTAGAGTCCTCCTATATAGTATATCTCTGTTAAGAAAGAAATGAATGGCCATTCTTCTCAAAGTCCCTTTTTGCTTGCTTGTGGCATTTTCAAGGTACTCTTGCACCTCTATCAATCTCTTGATGTCATTAAACCATGATTTTCCAAGCAGGTCCTCATTTACATGCAAACAATATGCATGTTGGTCGTGTATCTGCGCCCCAATAGGATCAATGTAATTCTTGCCTGGATGCTAAATCATTGAGGACAATGTTGCTAAAGCATCGGCAAACTCATTTTGAGTTCAAGGGACATGTTTGAATTCAATCTTTATGAATCTCTTACTCAACTCCTTTATGTAATGCAAGTAAGGAAGGATCTTAACATCGTGAAAATGCCTACACTTAATCTTATTTCACCCTATGATAAAGCTGAAAATAAGAAAATACTTTTACAGGTTTAAATCACGATTAGGATGTATGAATACTCAAAGCCAATAGAGACACGAATATGGAAGTGAAAATGAAAAAAAAACACTTAGGGATGAAGAAAGAAAGAAGAAAAAAACTTAATCAAAACAAGGTTGCTGGGAATGAGTTTATGGATGTCATTACATACAAATTTTGAGTGGTTACTCTTCCAAAGAAAGTTAGCCTCATGTGTAAATCAATGAATGAAAGTACAATCACTCAAATGCAGCAAATGGGGGTGTAACCATATTATGTCTTAATAGAACACTCTTGATTTGCATTATATTTTGAAGCATTAGATCTGAAAAACATTGTCCATCCAAACCATGAAAATTATTATAAGACCTACTTGTTACTTTCTGTTGTACCCCCCACCACCCAAACGTAATCACACAATCATAAAGAAAAAGAATTTACTTGAGTAACTACAAATTTCTATGGCTTTACCAATAGAAACTAACTAAAAAAGGATTCAGATGACACATTGTAGCTTCCTGGTTCATGCCATGGCAGTAAACTAGACTACTGCTAACCCAAATAATTTAAGGATATTACAACTTACAACAAATTTTAATAACCAAGTCACTCCTTCATGTAACCCAAATGATCCCTTCCGAAACTTCAAGCACAAGATGAAACAAAGTAGTAGACATATAAGGCAAATAAATCTATAAGGATATCAGAGTGAGCAGCTCATTTCTTTAAAAAAAAAAACAAAGAAAAAAAAGGAAGAAAACATAGGTTAGAGAGTGAATCACGAAGAGTAGCAACATTGGATCAACCAAAATTAAGCGAACATTATGCAACACTCATAAAAACCCTAAAATGATAACAACATATAGACACCCAACAAAGTTCTAAAGCGATTATTTCAAAAGGATTAACACTTTATCATTTGAAAAGAAATCAACATAAAAATAAGGTTATTACATTTTTGAGAGCAATGAACTAGTACATCGATGTCAAAGAATTCAACTTCGAACTTTCTCCAATCTCATTTAGGGAGAGAAGATGGAAAGGCTACAACAAAAGGATGAAATAGCTCTCTACATAGAATCCTTAAAAATATTTATGCTCTATTTTCTCTTGTGATTTATAAGCTATTCTATCTCTCACTCTCTCTTTTTTTTTTCTATTTCCTCAGTTGTTCTTACTCCCTTTCTCCTATCTCTTTCTGATTTTCCCAGATCAATTTTCCATTATCTTCATTTATAGGAGAAACCTAGACTTGAAAATCTAGATTTGAAACCCAAAAATTAGTGAACCTTAGTGCAAAGTAGTGGTTAAAAGAATCTTAAAAAATCTCCTTTACAGATTAAAGATTCAACATCGTTCTTCAGTTTGTCCTCTTGATACTTGATGAAGCCATGGTTAAAATGAAAAATGGTTTGAAATATGGATAGTGATGGCAGGGAGGGTGAAGTGGTTGTAGGTTGGCACCATATTTGATGGTGAGAAGCGAACAAAAGAGAAAGAAGATGAAGGGGCTAAGTTTGGGTTTTTTGGGAAGTTTTGAAGTGACGGATCTGTTGGGGAATAAGGAAAAGAAAAATTGAAAGGTGCTTCTTCTTGAAAAGGACTAATTTGGTGGGGAAGTGTAATACTTTGTAAAATTACTAAAATACCCCTAAAATGTAATCATGCGCACAACTCGTCTTCCGAAGCTTTGATGGGAAATTTGAGATCAAATTTGCGGTCAAGATAAAAAATCAAGTCGAAAAATGATCTCGGCCCAATTTAAGAGCAACCGAAGTGAAAAATAATTTTCGCTAATTGTTGCAAAAACAGTGTTGATCCGCGCCCCTAGAGCGACATAGAGAGGGAACAGACTTACACTTAGGTCTTTCTTTTTATTTTCGACAGGAATTGAAAGTTTCAAAAAATAGTGAAAATACACTGGTCTGTGCCCCTGGCGTATCGTGGACTAGTGTACATATTCTAAACTCTTTCTTTTGAATTTCAGAAAGGGTATTTTGGTCATTCCCAACCCATTCCTAAGTCCTAAAACGTATTTTTAAGTCGTATAATATTGATGTAGGGTTCAAAACCTATCATTTTTTTTAGTTTAAACGTACTTTTTAGGAGAGGAGCTAGAGAAAGGGTTCATGGTTTCAAGTCCAGGTTCAAGTTCTTGAGGAAACTTGGTAATTCCTCATTCCAGGTATGTAAAGGCTACCCAGAGCATGAAATTGTTCTTCCATGTGCCCCATACATGTAATAGGATGAAAGTTGATGATTGAGAAGTCTTGATTTGTAATTCTTGAAAGTTATCTTGAAAGTTATCTTTAAATTTATACAAATTATCTCAAATTAATGATCATCAAGCCTTAAATTTATTGTTTACATGCATTATTATGTGATTATGTATTTACCCTACATGAATTCTTTGTTAAAGAATTCAAGAACGAACTTAGGGGTAATGACTAGAGCCTTGATTATCTAAATATGTTAATTGTTGGAGTTTGAGTCTTGAAATGAGAGTATTGATGACTAATATAGATGTAAATAGGGTTCTTAGAGTTTACATGGAGTTGAACCTTAGCTTGAAGGAATAATCCTACTCTTTGAGTTGATAGATGATGAGATAAGGTGAGTGTTCTTGCCTGTAGGGGCTGAGTGATGGAAATTCTTGATGTATTGAAAGACTTATCAGCATATTGAGTCCTAGGAGGAGTATTAGCACCAAAATGAGTAAGAGTGAGTCCCACTTCCACTCAATAACTACGTGGCCAGCGTACGAGAGGATTGGACTTTGAAAGTAGATGTTTTCTTTGCCCTGTAGAGGGCTTGACAGACTTCTTTTGGGATCCTTGATAGACTCTTCCTGTACCCCAGCATGGTACTAGATGGATGTGACAACGATATCTCTTCGTTGTATCATCACTGGCTCAAAGGTAGTGGTTGTCGGTTATAAAAACTCCTAGATAGATTTCATGATGATAGTACTCTGTAGTTGATGTGATAGTGTTATGTCTTGATGGACAGTGATGTAATAAAGACTTGTTTCTTACTCCGAGTTGAGGATGAATGATTGATGAGCTAATGCTATTGCATGATGTTTATTTTAGCTCATTTTACATACAATACATTCCACGTATTAACGCCCCTTTGGCGCTGCATCATTTTATGATGTAGATTCTGTGGACAAATGACTTCAGCAGCCTAATCATTGAGGTTCACAGATTTCCAAACAGGGACTTTGAGTCCTCCTTTTCTTTCAGAGGACGTACTTATCTTTCATCTGTTTTGATTTATTTCATTACACTGTTGTAGTCATGACCTATCACGGTAGCTTCAAGAGGATAGCTATAGAGGCTTCATAGATAAAGACAACTGATATTTGATGTTGAGATTGATTTTCCCCACTCCTTATTTTTATTCATTTATTTTACATCGAACTCTATATGATAGTGATTGTTTAGTCTTATAGCCACTGATAGCCTGTTATTTTTGTTATATCTTTCGCATGTGAGTTGACCAAATGAATGCAATGAGACTAGGTGGTTTGCTTGGGGGCTAACAATAGTCTCTGAGTGCCAGTTATGTCTAGGGTACCCTCCCAGGGTGTGACAAACTTTGTATCAGAGCACAGAGTTCGAGTGTCCTAGGGAGTCTATGAAGTCGTGTTTAGTAGAGTTTTGTTTATGGGTGTGTTGTGCACCACACTTCATAAGTAGGAGGCTATAGGACATTAGGAAGAGGTATCGTTCTTCCATGATCTGGATTCGTGCGATAGAGTTTAATATTAGTAAAATCTCATTTTAACTCGTGTATTGTACGTTTACAAAAAATGCCGCCAAAGAGAACAACCATTCAAAGAGATGTTGTAGCCCCAGTTGCTGAGAATGTGCATCAAAGGCCCTAGTTTAGACAAAGTCTAGGAGATGGGGATGCCCCGCTAGGACTGCTGGGGTCCCACAAGTGCCCCCTGCTCATCCCTAGTAGCTCCCATACCGAGGTAGAGTTTAGGGGAGCCATCACCATGCTGACTCAATTAGTGGCCTCACAAGGTAGTAACCAAGGTACTCAACCTCCTAACTCTAGCTCATAGGAGCCCTCAACTGCAACCAGACTTAAAGACTTCTTTAGGAAGAACCTGCCAGTGTATATGGGATCAAAAGTAGAAGAGGACTAGTAGAACTTCATTGATGAGATGTATAAGGTTCTGAAGGTGATACATGATGATGAGATTGATGGAGTTGAGCTTGCCTCCTAAAACCTGATGGATGTTGCTAATGTGTGGTACAATAAGTGGGAGGAGAATTGAGGTGAGAATGCGGAGCCTGCAGCTTGGGAGTTTGAGATCCTTAACCACCTCTTTTCTCAAGAGTTGAGGAGGGCGAAGGTGGATGAGTTCGTGAATCTGAAGAGGGGAGGGATGACATTGAAAGAGTATAGCCTTAAGTTAATTAAGTTGTCCAACTATGCTCCGAAGATGGTGTAGGACAGGAGGGCGAAGATGAGGAAGTTTGTGTCTGGTTTGGGAAGACATGTGCAGAAAGAGTGCAAGGCTGCTTTGTTGATTCCGGGCATGGACATCTCCAGGATTATGAGATATGAGCCTAGCCCGCAGAGATAGAATAACGGTGACAAGTCTTACTCTCAAAGTAGATCATCCCATCTTGCAATGTTTGTAGCAAGTGGGCCCTACCGCAAAATAGGTATGATCAGAAATTTCATGGTTATCAGAATTTCAGGGCTCTGGGTGCTCAATCTCAGGCCAGTGTTACCCAAGGTACTAGGGGAAAGCCACTTTGTGTCAAGTGTGGTAAGCTTCATTTGGGTGAGTGTCGTGTGGGCAAGGATCTTTGTTATTTATGTGGACAGTCTGGTCACTTCAACTTTGAGTGTCCAAAGAGGAGGTGAAGTGAAGGGTGCAGCAGAGCTCAGTCTTTCGCAGCACCCCCAGCAGCAAATAGTAGAGGGGTACTACTACTGGCATAGGAGGCGGAATAAACTGCTTTTATGCTATGGGTAATTGTCAGGATAAGGAGTCTGCAACAGATGTTGTCAAGGGTATGCTTCAATTCTTTACCTTTTATTATTATGCATTACTTGATCTGGTTGCCACCTTGTCTTTTGTGACGCCTTATATAGCTTGTAAGTTTGGGATTGTTCCCTACTGTTTGCATGAACCTTTTGCTGCTTCTACTCCTATATTTATCATAGAGACACCTTAGCTGACTTGGTAGAGTTGGAGATGGTTGATTTCGACGTAATAATGGGCATGGATTGGCTTCACGCCTGTTATTCTTCTGTTGACTGTAAAACCTGGATTGTTAAGTTTCAATTTCCTAATGAACCTATCTTAAAGTGGAAAGGGAGTTCTGTTGCCCCTAAGGGAAAATTTATCTCATATCTTAGAGCCAGAAAGTTGATCTCCAAGGGTTGTATTTACCACCTCGTGTGAGTTAAGTCTGATAATGTTGAATCCCCTACTCTTGAGTCAGTCCTAATCGTGAATGAGTTTCCTGAGGTGTTTCCTGATGATCTGCCTGATAGGGAGATTGACTTTGGGATTGATGTCCTCTCCTATGACCAAACCCATTTCCATTCCACCTTATAGAATGGGCCCCGCAGAGTTGAAAGAATAACTGAAAGACTTGTTATGGAAAGGTTTCTTAAGGCCTAGTGTCTCACCTTGGCATATTCCTGTACTATTTGCGTGTAAGAAAGATGGTTCTTTCAGAATGTGTATAGACTACCGGCAACTGAATAAGGTTCCAATACCAATAAGTATCCCCTCCCAAGATAGATGATCTATTTGACCAACTTCAGGGTGCTACTTGTTTCTCCAAGATATACCTTAGATCCGGTTACCATCATTTGGTAGTAAGGGAAAGTGATATCCCTAAGATAGACTTCAGGACACAATATGGCCATTTTGCATTCATGGTCATGTCCTTTGGATTGACAAATGGACCTACAGATTTCATAGACTTGGTGAACAGGGTATTCAGACCATATCTTGATATGTTTGTGATTGTTTTTATTGATGACTTTCTGGTATATTGGGAGGATTAGGAGGAGCATGCTTATCACCTTACAACGATTTTGCAAACACTCAAAGATCGAAAGTTATATGCGAAATTCTCAAAGTGCGAGTTTTGGCTCATGTCCATGGCTTTCTTAGCCATGTTGTTTTGGGAAATGGAATTCGGGAGGATACTCCGAAAATTGAAGTGGTTAAGAACTGGCCAAGACTAATTTTCTCCAATAAAACTTAGAAACTTCTTGGGTATATGATGTGCTATCAAAACACAACACATTTTATGCGTAAAATAAGGGATTTTGTGAGTTCTTAATGCGACCTTTTATGGTTTTTAAGTGTTTTTGTATTGTTCTTGCAGAAAAGTTAGATTGATATGATTTTTTAGGAAAATTGTAGGTTTTGCTGAAGCATAGGACATACGAGTCATAGCCTAAGATACGAGTCGTAGGGTGTTATCATAGCCAGAAACAAAGACCAAAAATCAGAAATTTGATAAGTGGAGGTCAAACCTATGAGGCCATCCTACGAGTCATAAGTCTCATTACGACTCGTATAGGTGGACTCATAGCAAGAAATGGAGAGCCAAAACTTTAGACCAAAAGCTAAAGGCCTAGACTATAAGAGGAGCATACGAGTCATAGCCCAAGCAAAGATTTGTACCAGTGGGTCGTACTAGTTGAGTCCAAAATGCAAAGAACCTGGTGCGAGACCCCGATTACGACTCGTAGGCTACCCTACGAGACGATCCAAATCCTAGCTGTCTTTTCTGTTTAACTTTTAGGGCTAAATTTGAAATTATTATAAATACTTAAAGTTATGGTTTTATTAGGGAGAGAGTAGAGATCCCTGTGGGGAGACATTGAATATCACTTTTGATTATTCTCTCAAGATTTCTTGAGCGTTTTAACTTAGATTTTATTTTCTCTTCGAAAACCCATTTGTGGGGAGTGCAAATCCCTTATTGTTGTCATTCTCACTATATCAAGCTTGTGGTGCTATTATTCTCCATTGCTTTGGGTAAAATTCTCAATTATGTCTTGCATTTGCATTTTTGTTGGTTTTACCTTAGCGATGAGTAGCTAAGCACCCACAACTTAGGGTAGTGGGAACCATGGGTAGTTGACTTGAGATGACCTAGGTTAGTGCATTTCTATGATTGTTGTTTTGCATGTATTATCTATTTCTATACAGTATAATTGTTGTTTGGTGGTGGCTAACACCAAACCCCGCCTACTATCACGATCCCGACCAAGGTAATGATGAATAGGAAAAGGAAAATAGATAACAGGATTAAATTGATGTGTTCTCGTCTAATCAACCAAACCTAACCACGGGGAGGTTGACTGGGATAATAGGTAATCGTTAGTTTGTACACCATGGTTGCCGACCAAGCGCCATGGTGAAATTCGACCTTCACCATCACAAGAGGGATGGAAGAACCTAATTTACCATCCTGCATGTGAATCTCTAATTAAAGTTATGTTATCTAGGTTAATCGAGTAACAAACCATGGGGAACACAATTCCCAAGTTGTCCCTAAAATTGAGTGTTGCCATGCATCGTGGTCTAGTGTCTACTTATTTTTGTTCTTCAATCACAAACCCCCCCCCCTTCCTTTTTAGAGATTTTAGTTATAGATACTTGAAATGATTTGTAGTGAAGTCTTGCAATCAACCCTGTATTCCCTGTGGATTTGACCCTAACCTTTGGTTAAGTTAATTACTAACAGGGACTGCTTTCTTATTGTAGCGTGAACATCTGCAATCATAAATTATGGCACCATTGCCAGGGAATACAACTAGGTTTTGACTTGATTTCATTATTAGTTAGTTCCTGTGTTAATTTCTAGACTCTCTTGTATTTTAGTATTGTTTTTTTTGTTGTTTTATTTTAATTGCTCGGTGTACTGGGTTGTATGCCTAACACAAGGAGCCAAGGAAATCCCTTAGCTCCGTTCAATTTGGAGATCCATCGACTCTTTAGAAGAATGACTCAATTGATTGTGGATATCACGGTTGAGGAAGAAATGAATACGAATGATGATATGGGAAGAGAGGAGAATTCACCATGAAGGGATAACAGGCCACAACTTAGGTACTTCAACGAGAACGCTTATGCATGGAACTAATATCGCTTATGG
>JAPFFP010044525.1:0-12336 GCA_026153255.1 Solanum medicagineum | reverse complement strand
CAAACACTTAGACTCATTTCTAACCCTAAATTCAAGTCCCAAACTCAAGGCCAATCTCAAAGATTTCTTCAAGGATTTCACCCAAGCTTCAGATCTCCATTAAAGTCTTCTTCAAGAACTTCACAAAAGCTAAGATATGTGGTGTTCAACCATGGGGTCCTTCCACCCATGGTGCCTAAACCCTCTTTTTACTAAATTGTACGGTTTAAAGTATATTTTACATTCGAGTCTTGTATATTGAGAAATTTATTGCACAATGATTTATGTTCATGAAAGTATGATTGTTTTAGCATGTTTTGAGCTTCAAATGTTGGATTTGATGAGGGGTTTTGATATGAATGTCTTGGGGGTATTGCAAAGTATTGATTAAAGGTTTTACCACTGATTTTCCTGCATAATTTTATCTCTAAATTACATGCTCTTTTACCGCCATTACACACCCCCAAGATGTTTGATAAAATGTCCGGTTATGGTTTCTTGAGGAATTGAAGGTTCAAAGCATGAGATATGATATGTATGATGTTTTAATGATGAAATGAGCTTATGTAAATGATGTATATATGTATGTTCTATATAATATGCTGTATTAGACCATGTCTGACTCGGGGGGCATAAGGGCCGGGATGACCATGTGAGGGGTGAGTACCTTGCCCCCAGGGTGTCCGTGTGTGAACGACATCTACCATGTGAGGGGTAAGTACCTTGCCACCAGGGTGTCTGGGTGTGAACGACATCTACCATGTGAGGAGTAAGTACCTTGCCACCAGGGTGTCCGGGTGTGAACGACATCTCCCATCCAAAGTTGGGATTCTAGCTTGGTCTCTTCTACACATATGATATCTTATATAAGCATGATTTACGCTAACATGTTTATTGTTGCATTGCATCTCACATACTTAGTACATTCAAAGTACTAACGCATACTCTTGCCTACATGATATCACCATGTAGGAATCGGTGCCCAAGTTGATCATCCTCCTCCTCCACGTGGCTAGATGGTGCTAACCCAAGCTTACTAGTAAGTCCTCCATTTCAGGGACTTCGATTTTGTAACACCCCACATCTTACACTACTAGTACTATGCAAATGAAAGGTCATAGGGCTTTTCAAATTAGCGTCAATTTTTAAAAGTGCTTGAATCTCAAATTAGAGGGTGATATGTATGTCTAACGCTGAAGATGACGAGTGTAAATAAGTTTAAGTCAAATTGAAGAGATCATGACCTTAAACGAGTTGAAAGAATTAAGTTGCTTGTAGGACTTAGGAAGCTAGAAGATGAGTCACCTACATGCTTAGCTTAAATATGCTAGCTAAACGGAGACGAGGCCCGACGCTAAATCTGTCCCAGTCCGATAATGAATAAATTCTGTGTTAAGGGTGTAACTTTATCCCATGTTTTATCACCGTAAATGGACAATATTTTCAGCCCAAGAATAGTAGAGAATGGGCCTAAGTATAACAAACACACTTGGTGAATTGGGCTAAAACTAAGTAAGGAGAAAAGGGAAAAGTGAGCAGCCAAGGCCTAACCAATTTGAACCCAATAAGGCCCAAGTGAAAAGGGGAAAGAAGATGCATCACCAGATTAACAAAGTAAGGTTAAAAATGCCTAAGTAGGTCAGCCAAAATCCCCCTTTAAAAAGGATTTAAAACAGCTCCCTTAAGTTATTTTAATTTGGACAAAAAAATCTGCTTTTCTGGGTTATTCTTTGCTCTCTTTCAATGTGTGAAAAGTAGCCCTCACAACCCTACAAGGGTTCCTAAAGCAAGCCTAAACCTTGAATTTAAATGTAAGCAATGATACTTGTGTACATAGTATGGTTTTTTAAGAAAAACAAGAAGTATATGCTAGTTGTGCTTATGCTAGAAATTTGGACAACATGTGTGCTGAGGATTGTTGTGCACTTTTCTTGTTACTTAAGAGGCTTTTCTCTTCTTAGTTGGCTGAGTTATAAAGTAAGACTTATGTTCTTTACAAGGTTTATTTTGTTAGTGATGTAACCAGGCGTATGCACTACGAACTTGTGCGCTGATAGTTGGGAATTATTGCTCCATGACCTCCAACTATTTTGGAACTATTTTTGGATTGTTTTAATGCTGATTGTACATGTAAGTATGTTATATGTAGTTTCGTTGAATCTAAAATAGATTTGGGATTGTTGACATCGAAATGTAGCGAGACGACGTAACATTATGCCGCCTACTTATATATTTTGTATGTTGTGTGGAATTGCTATGAGTGGGCTGTTGTAAGACTGTTATGGCACTAAAACAGGCTACACATAAAATGTATATGAGAATGTGTATTCGAAAGTACAATTAGAGGTGGAAAGGATGAAAGGATACACTCGGGTTTATAATTATACGCTTGCTGGCCCGTGTGTTTTTTTTTATGCAATTGGGGTGCCAAAAAGTGTTTCTTTGCTGCTAATACTAGTCTTATTGCCTAATATATTATAGATAAATATTTGGGGGGAAAAGCGGTCACTCCGAGGTAATAACGAGGTCATACAACGAGGTATGTAAGGCTACTTGATTTCATATTATTTGGCATGAAACACAGATCCCTCCTTGGCACATAAAGGCACTTACCAATTCTGACACAACTATTGACTGTCTCTACTCTTTCACATGTTCATATGCTCCCATATAGTCACCTTCAAATTTGCATACATACTTGGATACGAAGACACATGGGTTTTAGCTTTAAATAAAAGTTCACAAGTTGTTACATCTCATCAGCATTTCATTACTAATTTAACATACTCTTTTCATTGTCATATTGTCTTCTATGATTATTTACATGTCATATGCTACAACTATAGTCCTACAGCTCCAATATTATGACCATCAAAAGAATCATCTCAAAGGTAATTGAAAGGTGAAGTATATTGCTTATTGATGGGTGGTAACCCGAGAGATGGAAGATTCACCTAACCATGGTCGATCCTATCATGGGGGATAGCCCAAAGGGTTAAAGGAAAAGTCTAACCAGGGCCGATCTCAATATAGATTTACCATTGATCAGCTGGTCATTTGTATTACATGTTGTAGACAAATTATATAGTAAAGGTAAAGTAATAAAAAGAACATAAAGTACATGATCCCATAGTATAACTTAAGGTGGTCTCTTATCCTACACCAGTGCATAGTTTCATTTGAGTTGTTACTTCATATATAGTATTTCCTGCCTTACATATTCAGTATGTTATCTCATACTGACGTCCCTTACGGGGGACTTGCATTTCATGCTGCAGGTACAGGTGCTAGTAGATCTCCCTAGTAAGAGTACAAGGTATCCAGCTGTTATTACGAAGCTCCAGGTTTCTTCGGAGCATTGTATGTCTACAACTTACATATTTGTATTGTATAGTTAGTTGAGGCGGGGCCTGTCCTGACCCTTATCAAATGTTTTTCCTTATCTAGAGGCTTTGTAGACTATGTAAATTAAAGTGTAGTCATGTCTCGTAATTTAGACAACGTGGCCCCAACGACCTAGCCATATGCATTTCCTCTTAGCTTGTTATTATTGCTTACTTTCTGAAGGGCATATTTAATGAAGAAATCCCTTATAATATGTATAGAAAGCGCATGGATACAAGTTGTATCTCCGGAGCCTTATTGGCAATGGGTGCCAGTCCGCCTTAACGGGACTTGGGGCGTGATAGGTTTATGTTTCCCTCTTATATTGAGACACTATCGTATGTTCTATTTGACTATGAGGGTGAGCTCGGTTACCTTATCTTGGCCCTCGCTCTATCTGTGTAATAGAGGTGTTTGTTGGACATACTATGTACTTATGATAAGCTTGACTCTTGTCTCTTGTTTATGATGTTTATATGAGTTCACTTAGTCCCAATGCCCTATTATTACTCTTTACGCCTTTGTATGCTTTCACGACCAATGATGTATAATGGAAAGTTAAGAGGCTTGTTTGGGGTTCCGGGTTCCCCATTCGCCGTGTACGTCTAGGCCCTAGGGTTGGGTCGTGACAAACTTGGTATCAGAGCACTAGGTTGATAGATCCTCGGACTCCAACACACCGTGGCGATTAGAGTCCTATTCATGGTTGTAAAGCGCACCATGACTATGAATAGGAGGCTATGAGGCATTTTAGGAAATGTTTCCCTACTTCATGTTCTATGTCATGCTTTAGAGTTGTGATAAGTTGTTCACCCTTAACGATTGTTCTTTGCTATGCTAGATCATGCCCAACACTAGAGGAAGACGGGCCCAAACTGATAGCATCATACAAAGCTCTACTCCTTTGAAGGACAAGAATGAAAAGGATAAAGCTTAAGAAGATCAAAGGAGGCCCATAACAAGATCTCAAACCAAGGAGTTCAATGATAAGCTCAATGGGCTTCAATTGCAGATCCAAAAGTGTCTTGTTGGGGAAGAAGAACTAAAGTTCAAGAAGGATGAATTGTCCAAATGATACAATTATTTGGTGGCCCAGATTCAACTCCAAGATGAAGAATATAAGGGTTAAATTTCATGCATAAGGCCTAGAAGAGTCCAAGAATCAGCCACAATAAAGGTTGCTTTCTGTCCAAGTTTGCAAAGAAAACTAGTCAAACTTTCCAAATTTTTTAAGATTCTTTTCCTAGTTGGGTTTTACCTTATTTCCTTATTTATATACAGATTATTAATATTTTCCTTGTTCTATTTAAGGTATGCTAGTATCATTTAATGCTTTCCTAGAACTACTAGGTCTATTCCTAATTAAGGTAACTTTATTTCCTTTCTATAGTATGATACATGTAATTTTCTTTCTAGGTTTTGGATACTCCTTGGGCCTAACCTAAGGAGTCTTGGACGTCCAAGGACCCTATAATATGTATAGGATTCTTTTTTCTTTCATAAAAGACAATTAGATTGATATTAATAATTTTGAGAGAGTTCTGTTGAGCCTTTGTGACTTGGTCTTTGAGAATTTTTCTTTAAACCTTTACTAGTTCATAGTTTGAGGTATAAAGTACTTTATTATTGTGATATTTTTTATTTCTTTTTGGTATTCTTTAGAAGTTGATTAGTTTACATGGTAATTATTGTCTTTAGTTGCTCATAAAGCGGTCAAGATCCGAATCTAACGTTTTGATTCATTTTCTTAAGTAAAGGCATTAGATTTCTTCCATGAATCTTTACGCTGTTACTTGGATCTTGTCAATGCCTTGGAATGTCATTTTCTTGGAAGATCTTTCCTTTGAATTTTCCATATCTAAAATTACTTTTTATCTTTCTTTTTTTGTTATTGCTTCTGTATTCTAGTATTCACTCCATCTTAGTATTGTTTCGAACCTCAATCCTATCACAAACTCCCGAGGAGTAACCTACTAATGTTGAGCTCCAGGATGCACTTACTATGCTTGCCTAAGTGGTGGCCAACCAAGTCCAACAAGGGGCCCAAGCCCCTCATGCTACTACCCCGGAAGCTAGGGTAAGGGACTTCATGAGGATGAATCCTCTGGTTTTCCATGGGTCAAAGGTGGATGAGGATCCACAAGAGTTTATTGATGAAATCTGCAAAATCTTATCGGTCATAGGCGTTGGGCCAAATGAGAAGGCGGAGTTGGTGGCGTACTAACTCAAAGGGGTGGCCCAAATTTGGTTTGATCAATAGAAAGGTGAGAAGGGTAATGGCTATATGGTGTTTTGAGAGGAATTCAAATTGGCCTTCCTTAATCAATTCTTCCCTCTTGAGCCAAGGGAAGCAAAGCTGGTTGAGTTTATGAACTTGAAACAAGGTGCTATGAGTGTAAGATAATATGCCTCAAATTAAATCAACTTTCGAACTATGTTCCTCACTTGGTGGCCGACTCTAGGTCAAGGATGAATAAGTCTGTTATGGGGGTTTCCGACTTGGTAAGTGAAGAATGTTGGCCCGCCTTGCTTATTGGTGACATGGAATTGTCTCCATTGATGACATATGCCGAGCAAATGGAGGATGAGAAGCTCAGAAAGAAGAGGGGTCATGAGGCTAAGAGGGCCCGGTTTGAGGGTAGGTTGCACAAGGGTGCTAGAATCCAACAAGGCCAAGGGCCTCCTCGTTCTACTATAGGGGGTTTGCCAATGACTTCCCTAGGCCCCAAGGTGTAGGTGTTGTGGCTCCTAATGATATGTGTCCTAGGTGTGGGAGGAAGCATGGGTTCCAATTTTGAGGGGTTCCAATGCATGATATGCATGTGGTGAGCTTGGTCACAAGAGGATAGATTGTCCAAACGTTCGTGGCAAGGTTCGGGGTGCAAATGTGGTCCCTTTGGGTGGAGGCGGTCCTCAAGGTGGTGCCTCAAGGAACAATTGGTTTTATGGTTTACACGAGAGGCAAGGGGTTGGTGAGGCCCCCGATGTTGTTACCGGCATGTTGAAAATCTTTGACCTTGATGTATATGCTTTGATTGATCCGGGTGCCACCCTTTCCTTTGTTACCCCCTTTGTTGCTAGAAAGTTCCATGTTGAGTTGGAATTGTTGCATGATTCATATGAGGTATCCACTCCTATTGATGCATCTATTGTTGCTAGAAAAATGTATAGAAATTGTTCGGTTTGCATCTTGCGTAAAATCTTACCTTGTGATCCTGTTGAATTAGATATGGTTGATTTTGATGTTATCCTTGGGATGAATTGGTTGTATGCATACTATGCTTCTATTGATTGTAGAACCCATAGAGTCAAGTTTCAATTCTCAAATGAACCCATCCTAGAGTGGGAGACTCGTGATGTGGTAGTGAGGGGTAGGTTCATCTCATGCATTAAAGCCCATAGGTTGATTTCCAAGGGGAGCTTATATCATCTTGTGAGGGTTAAAGATGTGGAGTCCAAAGTCCCTTCCATTTAGTTGGTCCCGGTCATAAATGAGTTTCTTGATGTCTTTCCAAATGACCTTCCCGGTGTCCCTCCCGATAGGGAGATAGATTTTGGCATACATCTCCTTCCCGACACTCAACCTATCTCCATTCCTCCTTACCGTATGGCCTTGGCTGAGTTGAAGGAGTTAAAGGAGCAATTGAAAGATTTGTTGGAAAAGGGATTTATTAGACCTACCAATCACCTTGGGGGTGCTCCGGTGTTGTTTGTGAAGAAGAAGGATGGGTCACTTAAAATGTGCATTGACTATCGGCAATTCAATAGGGTCAACATGAAGAACATGTATCCTTTTCCAAGAATTGATGATTTGTTTGACCAATTGCATGGGGATAGCTATTTCTTTAAGATTGATCTTCGGTCCGGGTATCATCAAGTGAGGGTGATGGAGTGTGACATTCCCAAGACGGTCTTTTGGACTAGATATGGGCATTATGAGTTTGTTGTGATGTCTTTTGGATTGACCAATGCATCGGCCATCTTCATGGACCACAAGAATAGAGTCATCAAAACTTAATTGATCTATTCACATAGTAAGGAGGAGCATATGGGGCATTTGAGAGTTGTGTTGCAAAGATTGAGGGAGGAGAAACTGTACGCCAAATATCACAAGTGTGAATTTTGGTTGAAGGAGTTTGCGTTCTTAGGTCATGTGGTGTCGGGGGATGGTATAAAACTGGATCCTAAGAAAAACCAATGTGATTAGAAATTGGCCAAGACCATTAACCCCGTTAGATATTAGGAGCTTCTTGGGCCTAGCGGGGTATTATAGAAGATTTGTGAATGGGTTCTCCTCCATTGCTTCCCCTATCACAAAATTGACTCAAAAGAAGGTTAAGTTTATGTGGACCAATGAGTGTGAGAGGAGCTTCCAAACATTAAAAGACAAGCTTGTGTCCACTCCTATATTGTCACTACCGATGGGCTTGAGGGATTTGTGGTGTATTGTGATGCTTCTTAGGTTGATTTGGGTTGTGTGATGATGCAAAATGATAAGGTCATAGCTTATGTTTCTAGACAACTCAAGGTACATGAAAGGAACTACCCTACTCATGATCTAGAGTTAGCCGCCGTTGTGTTTGCATTAAAGATTTGGCGTTACTGCTTGTATGGGGTGCACGTTGATGTGTTCACCGATCACAAGAGCCTCCAATATGTCTTCACTCAAAAGAGCAAAGGAGATGGTTAGAACTTGTCAAAGACTATGAAATGAGTGTGTATTATCATCCGGGTAAGGCAAATGTGGTGGCAGATGCTTTGAGTAGGGTGTCTATAGGTAGCCTAGCCCATGCTGATGGTGGTGATAAGGAATGGCTAGGGAGGTGCATCAATTGGCTAGAGTAGGGGTTAGGTTGGAAGAGGTTGGTGATGATAGTATTGTGGTTGTTGAGGGGTCTAAGTCTTCTTTAATTAATGAGTTGATAGCAAAACAAGATCTTGACTCCTTCTTACTTGAATGGAAGGCCTTGGTGAAAGAGGGAAAAGTAGAGGTTTTCTCCCAAAGGGGAAATAATTCCCTTGGGTACCAAGGTAGGTTGTGTGTGCCTTGCGTTGATGGTTTGAGGGAGAAAATCCTTGATGAGGCCCATAATTCTTCTTATTCTATCCACCACAGTTCCATCAAAATGTATAGATACTTGAGAGATGTGCATTGGTTGGGTGGCATGAAGAGGGACATTACCTAATTAGTTTCCGGTTGCCATAGTTGTCAACAGGTCAAAGCTGTACATCAAATGTCGGGTGGCCTAACCCAAGAGAGAGAGATTACCACTTGGAAATGGGAGGTGATTAATATGGATTTTGTGGTTGGGTTGCCCAAGACTAGAAAAGGTTTTGATTCCATTTGGGTGGTGGTTGATCAGATGATGAAATTGGACAACTTTCTACCAATTAAGACTATATATGGGGCTGAAGAGTATGCAAGGTTGTACATCCATGAGTTAGTGAGGTTACATGGGGTTCCTTTGTCCATCATATCAGATCGTGGTTCATAATTCACTTCACACTTTTGGAAGTCTTTTCAAAGGGGTTTTGGTACAAAGGTTCACCTTAGTATGGCCTTCCAACCTAAAACGGATGGCCAAGCCGAAAGGACAATTAAAACCCTTGAAGATATGCTTAGGGCATGTGTATTGGAGTTGAGGGGTAGCTAGGATAACCAACTTTCTTTGATTGAGTTTGCATACAACAATAGCTAGATCTAGTATCGGTATGGCTCCTTTTGAGCCTCTTTATGGGAGACATTGTAGATCATCGGTTGGTTGATTTGAGGTTGAAGAGGTGGCTTTATTGGAACCGGAGCTAGTTATGGAGGCTCTGGAGAAGGTTAGGATGATTAGGGAGAGGTTGAAGAAAGCCCAAAGTCATCAAAAATCCTTTGCCGATATGAGAAGGAGAGACCTTTAATTCAAAGTGGGTGATTGGGTCTATTTGAAAGTTTCTCTAATGAAAGGTGTGGTCTATTTTGGTAAAGGAAGTTGAGTCCAATATATGTTCATCCTTATGATATGATAAAGATGGTTGGCTAGTGAAATGAATTTGGTTCATCCGGCTTTCCATGTCTCTATGCTGACAAAATGAGTTGGGGATCCTAATGCTATTGTGCCTCTTGATGTTGTGGGTGTTGTTGAGGATGATAACTTGACTTATGAGGAGGTTTCGATTCAGATTTTTGATTGGCAAGTGAAGAGATTGAGGAACATGGTGGTGGCATCCGTTAAGGTCCTATCGAGGAACCAACGAATCAAAAGTTCTTCTTGGGAGGCCGAAGCGGACATGCAAAAGCGGTATCCTTATCTTTTCCACTCCACTCAAGCCCAAGGTACAAATTCTAAGTCCTGTATGTGATTTCAAGTCTCATATTTCAGCGTATATGCCATTCATATGCATTCATATTTAAGTTGGCATGTTAATGATGACTTTACACTTATGTTGAGATTTCAAAAATTGTATTCTAAATGTAATGTTGCATTCTTGTTGGGGTTGATTTTTTTTATGATTACTCTTGTCTTATACGTCTCTCTTACAATCGAAGACAAATGTTCCCAAGGGGGAGATATTGAAACGACCCCAAAAAGTGCCTGAAAATGTGCCTCGAAATGCCCGAAATTTTAAATTCCATATATCTCAAAATCCATGTGCGATACCAAAAATTTATATTCTTGTTCAGGGGTCAAAATTAAGGGGCGAAGGGTCTAACCCAGATTTTAGAGCAATCGAATCACATTTCAAATTTCCAAAACTTCAATTTCTAGAATCAGTCTGTGAAGGTTCCATGACACGCAGCTATCGCGGACATATATTAATTTATATTTTGTGACAGGTCCGCAGCGCGGACCAGACACGGACCTGTGAATTTTGTTGCCAGTGATTTTTATCTCGGTCCAAGACTTTTAAGTCTCAGGCCTAAGTGTTCCCAACCATGTTTTTACCTATACTTAGCCTTAATTTACCCTCATATCATCCTAAACATTCCCCAATACTCACTCAAACACTTAGTCTTATATTTCTCTCAAAAATTCAAGTCTCAAACCCTCATTCGGATCTCAAGAATCTCCTTCAAGCTTCAAGTCTCCATCTCCAATCTTCTTCAAGGTTTCTCAAAAAGCTAAGGTATGTGGGTTTTATTCATTGGGTTCTTCCACCATGGTACCCTAACCTCCTTTTTACTCAATTTGCATGATTTAAAGTTGATTTTTACAAATGGTTTTACTAGTATGAATTTGTCTATGAACTATGTTAAAGATATATGAATTTGTTACTATTTTGCTATGTTTTGAGTTATAAATCTTGGATCTATTGTACATTTTGATGAGAGTTTTGATGTATATTTCTTGAGGGCGTTGCAAGGGGTTGATTAATGGTTTTAGAATAGATTTACTTGAATGATTTCATCTTTAAATTGCATGGTCTTGTACCCCCATTACACACCCGTCAAGTGTTTGATAAAATATTCGGCTATGGTTTCTTGAGGGATTGAAGGTCCAAAGCATGAGATATGATATGATTGACTATATGATGATGAAATGAGCTTATGTATATGATAAATTCTATATAAAATGTTGCATTAGACCATGCCCAATCTGGGGGGGACAAAGAACTCAGATAACCTACATGGGGGTTCGTACTCATTAACATAGTGAAGGGTTTGTACTTCTCCACATAGTGATGGGGTGGCATCATCAACCTGGGTGGGGGTTTGTACTCTCAACCTAGTGAAGGGTTTCTACTTCTCCACCGAGGTGATGGGCCGGCATCATCACCAACCTTGTGAGGGGTTTGCACCTCACCACCTAAGTGATGGGTCAGCATCATCACTAACCTACCGAAGGGTTTGTACCTTAGAAATCTAGCTTGGTCTCTTCTACTAATATTATATCCTATATGATCATGAGCTACTTAGGCATGTTTTACTTATGCATTGGTCATACATGCCATATTGTTATATTATGCCTATTGCCTATTGTTATGCATTTTGACTATGATGTCTAATTGTTGTTGCATTGCATCCTACATACTTAGTACATTCGAATGTACTAACACATACTCTTGCCTGCATGATATCACCATGTAGGAATTGGTGCCCAGGTTGATCCTCCTCCTCCTCCACGTGGCTAGTTTGATACTACTCAAGCTAGTTGGCTAGTCCTCCACTTCGAGGACCTTAGTCTATTTTGCTCTTATTATGTATTAACACATTTTTCTTTATTGTCTATTTTGACTATGAGGGTGAGCCCGGTTACTTTATCTTGGCCCCCGCTCTTATCTATGTATTAGAGGTATTTGTTGGACATGTTATGAATCTATGCTAAGAGCCTTGGCTCTATTGTTCTTGATGTCTATGGTATGTATCTATGCGAAGAGTCTTGACTTTATTGTTCTTGATGTCTATGGTATGGAAGTGCTTTCCCAAATATTTTACTCCTAACTTCAAGTCTCAAATCCTCTTCCAGATTTCAAGGATTTCACTCAAGCTCCAAATCTCCATTTTCAATCTTCATCAAGTTCATCTCCAAAGCTAAGGTATGTGGGTTTCTTTCACGTGTTGCTTTCACCCATGATGCCCAAGTCTCCTTTTACCCTATTTTGCATGATTTAAAGATGATTTACTTATGGGTCTTATCTCTTATGAAAATCAATGCACACTGTGTTCGGGTTCATGAAATTTTGACTGTTTTGCTATGTTTTGAGATATGAAACCAAGGTCTATTGTAAGATTTCATGAAGGGTCTTAATGTATATTGCTTGAGGGTGTTACCAAGTATCTATTGAAGGTTTTACATTTGAATTTTCTAGCATGATTACACTTTTGAATTGCATGGTTTTACACTTGGTCAAACACAGCCTCTAAGTGTTTGATATAATGTGCAATTGTGGCTCCTTGAGGAATTGAAGGTTGTATATGAGGACTATAGTATTGGGATCTGACCATGCCCTACTGAAGGGGTTGCGCACCAGGTAACCTCGTTAAGG
>JAPFFP010044524.1:0-12337 GCA_026153255.1 Solanum medicagineum | reverse complement strand
AGCGTCCTCGCTGAGGTTTGCCCCACCACCGTACTAGCAGAGAGTCGGCTCTGATACCAACTGTAACAGCCCGGACCCACACGTGCATATATTGTTCGCTTTGCCAGCCATGGGCAAATAAGTCTAAGGGACAGGTAATTATAACTTACGCTAGGAGATCATTTAGAGACTTGGGACTTCCAACTTGTCAACATAGAAACATTCACCACAACAAAGATCAGGGACTAAGGGAAAACTCCAATGATACATAGCTATAATAAGAGTCGAGCTCATAACATACAACTCATGTATCCAACAATACCTCTAACTACGAATGGAGCGGGGGCCAAGACATTCCCCGGGCTCACCATCAAAGATAGTATTCCAAAATAGAGTAGTATAAATAAAAGCATAAAAATAGACTGATATTTTCCCCGGAGTGGATGACTCACTAACAACGATCTTCGAGCAACCGTCGAGCCACGAAGAGAAGGATGGATAGGGGCTCCGATCCCTACATGGTGAGATCATGTAGGCATAAAGTATGCGTTAGCATTTGGAATGTACTAAGTATGCGAGGTGCAGTGCAACGAAGGTCATAAGTCATAATAATCAAGATGCATAATCATAATCAATAGACATAAGCTCAATATGACATATATAATCAATGCTTAGGTGCCAGAAGACAGTCTTTCTACTTCTATGAGGTAGAGGTAAGGTATGTGTACATTCTACCCTCCCCAGACCCCACTTGTGGGATTCCACTAGGTATGTTGTTGTAATCCATGCTTAGGTGTAAACATGCTTAAGAATAATCATACTTGCATAACTTGTTCCACGCAATAACGTGACATGAATAGCTCATCCAAATACATTATATTAGAGGGTGAGGAATATAACATGGGTCATGACCCCTTCTAGTAGGTAGTGGATAGTACATGGTTTTAAATCGTACATAAGGTTGAGGCATACAACATGGTTCATAACCCCTTCATGTAGACATTAGGTAATGAATATTAATAAGTCGTACATGAGGGTGATGCATACAACATGGTTCATGGCCCCTTTATGTAGACATTCACCTTGTACTAGAGGATGAGGCATACAACATGGTTCATGACCCCTTCTAATAGTCCTCACAATTCACATGAGAACAAAATGTAGAATAAGAGCTCAACAATTCACTTGGAGATAACGGAATCTCTTCATGAGTTTAATACAATCGTGAGAGCTCATAAATCACCATATAAGTACTTGTTTTGCAATTCATGTAATAGTCTTTTATCAACATAAGAATCATAGTCATGCAAACTTAATCAACATGGTGGGTATGCATACACATGCTCAAAATTGTGCAATTTAAGAGTATAGAACAAGAACTAGTAAAATCAATTTAACTTGAAGTCATTTAAATCAACCGACTAACATAGTAATAAAACCCTCATTTGGGTGTCATGAAATCCATCTTAGAAATTCACCATCATTCAAAGTCTCATAATTCATATCATGTATAGCCTCAATAAGCATAAATCAACTCACAGAAATAGTTTCAATAGATATTCATGCATACTCAAACAATACTTAAAGAATCCAACCTCAAATCATGTTTATAATGCATAGTATAGTTTACCCATAAAATATCTAACATGAAAATCATAAAATTTGATAAAGAGATAAGGTTTGGCTTCATGGGTGGAAGTAATCCATGAATGAAGCCCACAAACCTTAGTGATTTTTGTGGATGAAATCTAATTTGTAGGTGAAGAACCTGAAACCCTAGCTTTCCCTCATGCTTGAATGCCTTGAGAGAGCTTGAGAGAGTTTTGGGACTTGACGTATTTTGGAATGAGGAGGAGTGGGGTGGATTAGGGTTGTATATGCTGATAAAGGGCACAATAAGGACCAAAATGATGTTGCATTGGCTTAAGGTGTGGGAAAAGGTCAAAAATACCCTTTTTAAAACTGGCTGGACAGATTCCACGAACATATTTGCGGGTCGTAATTCATTTCATGACCCATAGAGTGGGTCATAGAAAATAACAGCTTGACAGTGCTTCACTAATCAAGCATAGCTTTTTCGTTCTAACTCTAAAAAGGTGAAACCAGTTGCGTTTGGAAAGATAATTCAAAGAGCTTTCATTTGGTGGGTAACTCAGCTTCTAATTCATTATGTACTAGGATATATGATGATTTGAAGTTGACATATATATGAACTCATGCTAAAACTTAGGCAATTGGAATCATTTGTGCTTGACTTGAAGAGAGAGGTAGTTGGAATTGCATGAGAGGTCATGGAGGGGCTATATAAGGCTATTAAGGGACTAGAAAAGTTTGGAACTTCTCTTATAAAAATCATTGGACAGGATCAGAGACCCCGTCTACGGGCCGTAGAGCATTCTAAGAGCCATAGACTATCTTTCGTAAACTAGGGGTCCTGAAATTGAGTTACTAGAATTTGTCACGAAACCTCTTCTACGACTTATAGAGTACTTTACGGATCATATGTTAAGTCATATATTGAACTCCTAAAAATTCTAAATTTCACCAAGTCTGATCAGGTTCCACGAGACCATATACGAGCCGTAGTTCATTTTACGACTCGTAAACCCTCTCATAAACACTGACAGTTTCTCCAAAAAAATTTCAAAGCTTATTTTCTTGCATCTCTCATACCCCTTATAAGCGGGGTCGTACAAGTTATAAATGAGTTTTTATGCAAAAGCGAAACAAGAGAAATGAAATTGTAAGATACAAGGCACGCCTTGTTGCACAAGGATTCCCTCAAAAGTCTGGTTTCAACTATGAGGAAACATATTCACCTGTTATGGATGCAATAACATTTCAATATCTCATCGGCTTAACTGCACATAAAATTTTGAAAATATATCGAATAGATGTGGTCACAACTTACTTTTATAGTTTACTTGATAATGAAATTTATATAAGAATTCCAAAAGGATTCCAATTGCCTGATCCATATAATTCTAAATCTCAAGAGATGTTCTCAGTCAGATTGCAAAGATCATTGTATGATTTGAAACAATCAGGACGTATGTGGTATAATCGTCTTAGTGAGTACTTGATTAATGAAGGTTATATAAATTATGTCATATGTCTTTGTGTCTTTATTACTAAGACAAAATCAGGATATGTTATATTCGTCGTTTATGTTGATGACATAAATCTCATTGGACCCCTGAAGAGGTCCAAAAGGCAATTGAACATCTAAAGAAAGCGTTTGAGATGAAATACCTTGGAAAGACAAGACTTTGTTATCTTGGTCTGCAAATTGAATATTTAGCCGATGGGGTTCTCATCCATCAATCTGCCTATACAGAAAAAATTTTTAAAACGATTTTATATGGACAAAGCGCATCTATTAAGTACTCCAATTGTAGCACCCCAATTATTTTTTTAGCCAAGAGACATCCTTCATATGTTATAGGATTTTAATTGATAATTCTTAATTGATCGTAGATGTTAAAGTCAATTTCTTAGTGTGGGAATAGAATTGGAGATGATGTAAGGTTGCAGCTCTAATATAAGATTTTATAAAAGTTAAATGGACCAATGACTTTTAGGTTATATATACATGCGAGGATCAATTCCTAAGTATACAAAGTATATTAGATATGATTTAGAATCATAAGGGATCTTTTACATCCATTCAAGTCCAAAGAATTTCTACTGACTAAGTTTTAGTATGAGTGGATAGAAGGGTCAACTTCTAATGACCATATCTCCTAGATTACAATGAGTTAGGTAACCCATAATATATCGAATAAAATATTTTTAAATTAAACGCATTTAATTTCACCTTAATTTAAGTTCAGAGTAAAAAGTTATGACTATTTTAATGAAGGAGTGCAGAGCTGTCTGAAGGTCTGCGATAGCTCCATGTCGCGGACTTAACATGGACCCTTACTGAATGAGCTAAGTGATGTCTTTTTCTTTTATTTGGTGGGTACTTTTATCCTAAAGCCTTTGGGGGTCTATTAAGGTCACAAAACGCATAAAACGTCAGTTTTCATAATCAAAACACTCTCCCCCTTCACTCCTAAACATAAATACTCAAGAATCATCCAGAAAATCATCAAGTTAGGATTAACTTTCAAGATTCTCAAGGTAAATTATTCTTCATAAATTTCAAGCTATTAACCCAAATTTCTTCATCTATTCACATATAATCTTAAATCATAACCTAGGGTTTCAAGAAATCGAATTCAAGAATCCTAAGAAAGGATTTCTTGATTCTTTTTTTTCAAAAATTAGGATTCTTCATCAAGAACTCTGAAAGTTCTAAGTCAAGAATTCAAGAATCAAAGAGAATTCCTTCAATCAATGTTCTTCCAAGTTCTTTCACATTAAAAGAACTACTAATATCGAGGTTTTTCTCCAAGAAAGCTAGTATTCATCAAATGTTGATGGTAATATCATCTTTCCAGATATGTAAGGCTAAACGAAATCATGAGATTGTTCTCCTATGTGCCCCATAGATGGTCATAGAAGAGTTGAAAGTTAATAAGTCTCTATACATGTTTCTTGAAATATTATCTTGATTAATTTTATCAAAAACTATATTACTTGCATGTGTTTTCATATGTTGATAATCATCATAAACTTGTTTCTTGAATTGAATACTTTTCATGGAATATTGTATAAATGCTATATGTTAATTTGTAAAAGCATGCATGAATGAACCTAGGGATGAAGTCTAGAGCCTTAGTTTGAGTAGGTTGACTGGAGTCTTGATGTGAGTATGAGGTTGAGTTAATTGAGTTTGATGACCATATAAGTCTTCATAATTGAGTTATTGAGTTTTATCTAAATGACTTCTTCGAACTGATGATCTGAGTTCTTGAGTTCTTAAATAACAACTAAGTTCATTGAGATGAGTTAAAGTCCTTAAAATAATAAAGGACCCTTGAGTTCGAGTTAATGAGGTGATGAGAGTCTCCTTAAGACTAATTAAGTTGATGAGTGCCTCCATGAGGCTAATTGAGATAAGGAGTCTTATGAGCATTGAGTCCTGAGAGGAGTATTGTGCACCAAAATGAGTAGGAGTAAGTCCCACTTGCACTCATTAATTATGTGACTAATGTAGCAGAGGATTGGACCATAGAATCGGATGTTTCCTTAGTCCCAAAAGAGGACTTGATGTTCTTTATTTATGGATCTACTGATGTCATGTGCTTTACCTCGGCAAGGTACTGGATGGATGTGGCAACAACATCGCTTCATTATATCATCACCGGCTCATAAGTGATGGTTTTCGGTTAGAGAAACTCCCAGAAAGTTCCCACCTTGAGTATTCTGAGTCGAGTTGAGTTGAGTTGAGTTTCCTTGAGATGAGTTGAGTTGAGTTTGAGTTAATTGATGAGGTTTGATTGGTATTGATGGGTCCCTTGTCTACCCTTTATTTCTTTAGTATTATTTGAGTTGATGTTGTTTCTATATTATTTTACATGTTTCTGTTTCACTTAGCTATTTCACATACTAGTACATTCCAGTACTGATGTCTCCTTTTTAGACTGCATCATTTTATGATGCAGAAGCATGCACTATAGATCGTCAATAGACGCTCTGTTAAGGATATTCACATTCAGCTGATCGGTCAGACTTCCTTGTTTTCAGAGGATTTTCATATTTTTATCATCTAGCTTGAGTTAGTACTTTATTTTCCTTGAGTTGGATAGCCATGACTTGTCGTGGTACCATCAAGATGTTAGATGTAGAGGTTTCATAGACATTGAGTAGAGGATGTTGAGTATTGTTTCCTTTCCAACTGTTACTTATTGAAAATTAACTTTTTATATAAAGACTTGATTTTCTTTAATTACATTACAGTCTTTCCCCTGAGTAATTTTCTACCGCTATTAAGTATGAGGTGATGATGAGGCCAAGTGATTCGCTCGGGGACTAGCAATAGTCTCTGAATGTCGGCCATGTCAAAGGTACCCTCTCGGAGCGTGACAAACTTGTGACGAACCCTCCTCATGGGTGCACATACTCAGGTATTGTCTTTGCTTGGGCCAGTCGATTCGCACCTTTATATCTTTTCACGCTGCAGCTCTACGAGATATCAAACCCGATACCTCAGGCTCCTTTACACCTTCAAAGATGAGTCGTCTGAGGTACCAAGTTCGATGCCCCATAGTGTTGCAGCGTGATGAGGGATGAAGGTGCGAACCGGCTGGCCCAGACAGAGATAATACCTGAGTATGTGCACTCATGAGGAGGGGTCGTCACACTAATAGTTGTTCGATCACTTGAAATGCATAAAGACTCCTTCCGACCTTTAGAAGAGAATGAAGAACTTCTTAGTCCTAAAGTACCATATCTCAGTGCTATTGGTGCACTAATGTATCTTGCAAATGCAACTAGACCTGATATAATATTTTCTGTCAATTTTCTAGCAAGAAATAGTTCTTCCCCAACACGAAGACACTGGAACGATGTCAAGCATATTCTGTAATACCTAAAGGGAACTACCGATATGGTTCTGTTTTATACTGGAACAGTGTCAAGCATATTCTGCGATACCTAAAGGGAACTACCGATATCGTTCTGTTTTATACTAACAAAGGTTGTACAGATCTTATTGGTTATGCAGATGCATGTTATTTATCAGACACACATAAAGCTCGATCTCAAACAGGGTATCTATTCACATATGGAGGAACTGCTATATCATGGCGAAAGAGTCCATTGTTGCCACTTCTTCAAATCATACTGAGATAATTCACGTAGCAAGTAGGGAATGTGTATAGTTGAGATCAATAATCCAGTTCATCAAAGAAAGGGTGGCCTGCAGAATAGGGTTAAAGTACCCACGGTCATATTTGAGGATAATGTCGCGTGCATAGTTCAATTAAAGGAGGTTTTATAAAAAGAGATAGAACGAACCACATTTCACCAAAATTGTCTTCACACATGATCTCCAGAAAAATAGTGATATTGACGTACAATAAGTACGTCGAAGTGATAATCCAGCACATTTATTCACTAAATTTTTATCAGCCTCAACTCTTGAGAAGATGGTACACAAGATTGGAATGCGAAAACTCCATCGTTTAGGTCGTAGTTTTTAACATGGGGAGTAAAATACGTGTTGTACTCTCTTTTCCTTAACCAAGGTTTTATCCCACTGGATTTTCCTAATAAGGTTTTTAACGAGACAACCAAAAATGCATATTAAGAATACCTAGAACTTTTTCTTAAATGAACAATTAAGGGAGAGTATTAGGTGTCATGCACCCTCCCTTGCCAAGTGGCCAAGGGGTGGTACATGACTTAGCTATGTAATTGTCCAGATATCACTCTTAGCCAAGACAACTTGGCAAGAGAATGACACTTGGTATCACATTCTAAGGTTATAAATAATCATTCCTTGATGAGAGAGAAGTAATGAAAACTTGAAAAAACAAGATAGAAAATACATAAAATTCCTACTCTTTGTCTTTTAATTCTTTTTATATTTTAATTTTTCCTCTCCGTATTTCTTTCAATATCAGTTTTTATAACAATATTTGAATTTTTTAAAAAGTAGTACTATTTGATATGCGTTGAATAAAAAAAAGGTAGTTGAAAGTTGAGACTGTGTATGTGGGCATAAAACAAAATGGGATATAAACAAATTTGAACTTTTAGGAGTGAACACTTGAAATCTTTAAAAACAACCCTCATCACCCATTTTTCAAACTTCAAAATTTATATTTTTAGTTTGAATTTGAAATAATGGAGCACATTATAAACAACGCTTCTTTGAAACTATTGCAACTACTATTTCAAATATTTGATGCAAAACTTATGACCAAAATGTAAGACCCGCAATAAGATATAGGTTTGGATTCCCATCTCAATTAGTGGACAAGAAGTAATACTATATATATATAGAGAGAGAGTGTTTCTTTAGTTATTTAGAGAGAATTAAATATTTTTTTTAAAAAAAAACTATTTTTATTTTATCCTTGTTGAAAATTATTTTTATTCATATAAATATTTATAATCAATTGAGTTTGGATTATACATTTCCTTTTAAAAAATTATTCATTTAAATATTATCATCTAAATTAAAACGAGCAAGTAATATTATAATAATATCGCATAGTAAAATCGTTTTTTAGTCTAGCTATATAAAGATGTGAGAGTGACGGTGATGATGAAGACAAAATGAAACATTTTATTAAGGGAAGAAAGATGATGA
The DNA here is from genome assembly GCA_026153255.1 of Solanum medicagineum. Taxonomy (NCBI): domain Eukaryota; kingdom Viridiplantae; phylum Streptophyta; class Magnoliopsida; order Solanales; family Solanaceae; genus Solanum; species Solanum medicagineum. The sequence goes on along the minus strand of JAPFFP010044524.1, from coordinate 4,152 downwards.
CTTGCCCTCTAGGCTCTAGCTCCTTAATTAATTGAAAAAGTTTCATAAGGAAACAGACAAAATACAAACAAAAATCACTATCAGAAAGTAATGTTTATCTATTTTCAGTTCTCCAAAGTCGAATAAAAAAATAATACATACATTTAATGTTTTCTTTGCTACTTTTGTTTTGTAGCTTTCGTTAACTCTATATATATATCCAGATTTTAATTTAAAAATGAATTAATGTGGTTCGATTTAACTCTTAAATTGGTCAACCTGACCATTGGGACATGATATGGACTGTTGCAATAAGTGTCCATATGCAATTAATTTGAACGTGGATAAATATAAGTTTGTGGACTGCAATTGATGAGCAAAATTGGCTTAAGACCACATCCACGTCCACAGGGTTCATGCATTTGATCTGCGAGCATTATTCGTTAAAATTTATTAGTTCAAAATTTTAATCTATTTAAATTATTATATTTCAAATTAATAATATGTATATATTAATAATATAAAATTTGAAGTAAAAATATTAAATTTGATCGAGCTCATAATCAAAACATTTAGCTTTTCTTTAATATATATAGTTTATACTTTATAGTTGCAATGGTGTATTTTAATGCTTTACTCAAAAAACACGTCGAACTCACTATATTATGGCCTTGGACAAGTCCCTTTCTATGATGTCCGACCTCTCAAATTAATATTTGTCTCTAGCCCACATTTGTCTCAAATTTATATGCTGATGATATATGCACATAGGTCACTTAGAAGTTGTTTGAAAATACAGAGAAAGTTAAGTTATTTACGGATAAAATGGGAAAAAATATATTGTATTTTTTAAAAATAAACTATTTATATCAATATACTCTTTTATATTTTATACCTCTTATACTGTTAAAATTTGCCCCGTAATTTTAAAATTCACACGCTGACGACATACTGACGTCTGCACTCACCTTGTATGATATACCAATAGGGTAACATGTACCAACAAGATATCACAGAGGATTAAGCTCAGTCCTATATGATACCGATATGGTATCAATATATCAATAGAGTATTACAAAGAATATATTTTCTACTAATTTAGAATTTAATAAATAAGTTTGTGACTTTAACAATATTCGCTTAATTATTTCATTTATTAAAAAGGAGCTCAAAATTATATGATACCGATAGGATATCAATATACCAACAGGGTATCACAAGAATATATTTTCTACTAATTTAGAGTTTAATAAATAATTTGGTGACTTTAATAACTTTTTAGCCCTATACGATACCGATATGATATAAATATACCGACGGAGTATCACAACGAATATATTTTCTACTAATTTAGAGTTTGATAATTTTATTTATTTATTTCTTAAAAAAATATAATTTTATATGATACCAATTTGGTATCAATATGCCACTAGAGTATCATAGATGATTGAGTTCATTCTATATGATACCAATATGGTCTATCTATACCATCGGAGTATATTTCACAGTATTTATGTTGATATCAGCGCGAAATAAAAAAAGGTAAGTGAAGTAAGAAGGTAAAGAGTTAAAATCATAAGTCCATTAAGGGTAAATAGTTTGGATTTGATCTATTAAGGATAAAAAATTTCAATTTGGGTTTATTTTGTATACTTTTCCCTAAAATGAATATAATATTTAGTATAATTTAAAATTTTATATAATTTATATGTATATAAATTTAAGAATAAATTATTTAAATGTCAAACTGCTAAGTCATAATTTCTAATTATCCCCACTCTTTCATTTATTACTGAAATCCCAACTTTTTAGGGCGCATGTTGATACCTGTAAAATGAGCTTAATACCACGAATTCACTTCAAAGATGTTACGCTAAATATGGAAAAGAAACTGATATTAATTAGGTAATCCCATGATTAATGCTAAACGTTAGGTGTTTAACAACAATCCCATAAAAAACGTATAATGCTTTTATGTTTGAAATTTCAAAAATTGAAGGTACAACATTGTTGAGTTGACAGATTGTTCTTGCATCTATGAAAAAAAAAGCATAAAGTATGAATATCTCTATATTTTTATGCCATTTAAGAATCTGGGAATCAGATATCTTATATAGTTGATACAAGAATGAAATCTTTGTAAGTGAAAACATGTCTTTTTTAACCTCAAATCTGCGATAGCCACCGAGTTGGGTATCAATGAACTCCAGAAACAAATTCAGATTCAATACGTTATTGAAGGCAATGTGTAGCGTATTTCAATCAGGAACGACATGGGTGCTAAATTGTATGTGGAGATTAAGAAGGAACATGGATTCGGAATGTACCCATTGTGTTTAGATACTGTTAATCTGAAAACGGTGGATACCTTGGTGTTTGATGCTTTAATGGGGATGATCGAAGCAGACAGAACGACATCTTGTTTTCCCCATCAATTTGAGGTATCAAATATTATATCTGATTCATATAATTTTGATGTCAAAGTTAAACAAATGTACAAGGACAAAGCTATGTTAGTGGAAGTTATGGAGAAATGTAAGATCGACAAGGGATTCAATTTTAGGGTGAAAAGATCCGACAAACAAAGGTATCATTTTATTGAAATCCTTGCTTTTAGTATCAATTGTAAATGAATGATTCATTACTGAGAGTACTGCATTATTTGCATAAAAAAAGGAGACTGGCCATTTTAGATAGCATGAAGATACATGTTAGTAGAATCTGATGCCATGATATAAACTTCGTATGTTATGTGAGTTTTTTATAGGTCAAACTTTTATGTTGTACTAATTTAGATAAATTTAGAAATGTTAATATTTGTATACACTAAACAGTTATGTTTTTGAGATGTTTCACCGAAGATTATGCTTAGAGTATGAAGGCGTCGCGTCAGAAAAATTTGAACTTTTTTAAAATAAGATTATTCAACGAAACACATACATATATGATGAGGGAATGGTCGTTGAACAATGTTGAGGCGATGCTATCATTTGTAAGTGCTGTAACGGCTCCGAAACTGGTTAACCACGAGCGTAATCACACTCCAAATGATATAAAAGATGATGTTAAAGCTGCATTTGGAGTTAACATTATGTATCAAAAAGCATGACGGGCAAAGGAACGGGCACTGGACATTTTACTGGGTAAGCCAACAAATGGATACAGACAGTTGCCAAAATACATACACATGTTAAATAGTATATATCAAATTCATATATAAGAATGCTCAAATCTGATACCTATCAGTTCAAGTAGGTATTCATAGCATTGCGCCCTTTTATACGGGTTTTCCAGTTTTGCAGACCCGTCGTCGTTGTTGATGGGGCCCATTTAAGTGAGCCTTACAAAAGGACGTTCCTTTCGACAAGTACTCTTGATGGCGCAGGTATCAATTTTGGTATCAATATTAAATTTTCTTCCTCCTGCATCATAAAAAAGTGTTTAAAGAAAATGTCAACTTGTATGGTGCTGGATAAAACATAGCAGGGTGCATTTTGCCATTGGCGTATGGAGTTGTTGATACAGAGAATGATTCTTCATGGTCCTGATTTTTCCAGTAGTTCAAAAATGTGTTTGGTGATAGAGAGAATCTGTGTTTTGTATCTTATCAAAATGAAAGTATAATCAAGAGTGTGGGCCTTGTCTTCCAAAATGTCCCGCATTATACATGCATCTGGCATTTGTGGAAGAATGTTTGCACGAATTACAAGAGAAACAAGAATGTCTTAAGTGATAAGTTTTATGATATGGCTAAGTGTTACAGAATAGAAGAATTTAACAGGATAATGGTGAAAGTTGTTAAAATAGACCAAAGGGTAAAAGATTATCTTGAAAGCGTTGATTATGAGAAATGGGCAATAGTACATGCACCGGTAAACAGAGGGCTTCTGATGACTTCTAATATTGTTGAATGTATCAATGGCTTCCTAGTTGAGGCTAGAGAACTACCTATTATTGATTTCTTAGAGGCGGCAAAAATTTTATTTGGTTCGTGGAATTGCAAGAACAGGGAGAGGACTTTTTATACTAAAGAAACCTTAGGAAAAAAGTATTGTAACAACCCGGACCCCACACGTGCATATATTGTCCACTTTGTCAGCCATGGGTCGCCCATGCACCAGCGCACGATTTTGTTTCTCCCAGGTTTCCCCGGGAAAAGGCCTATGCACATGT
>JAPFFP010044523.1:0-12337 GCA_026153255.1 Solanum medicagineum | reverse complement strand
TAATTTACATAAATGAAGCTAGAAGTTAACATACCTTTCAAGCCCCTTACTAGACCCAAGTCTTCATAGCCATCAAATCAAGCGGTTCCTCGACCAACTAACGCCTTCACTCCACTTAGGGGACCCAATATACCAAGCTTGAAGCGTCAAATAATCGAAAGATCAAAAAAAATGAAATTCTCCCTCTGTTACTATAGTAACCCAAGAGGGCTGCTATGTTTTTGGTTGCTCTCTTCTTTTTTTTTTCTAAGTATGGGAACTCTTCTAAGTATACATATATATAAACAAAAAAAAATCTTCCACTTTAACCAATAAAAAAAAAGCCACAACACATGACTCCACTAACAATTTAAATCTTAAAGATACACTTTAGAAGAAATTTACATTTGGTCCCAAACTTTACCAAATTGAACCAATTAAGGAATTACGGGTTCTAACTTACGGGTTCTAACAAGTCAAGACTACTAATACTGCAGAGGAGTATGCAAAGTTATACATTTGTGAAATTATGAGGTTGCATGGGGTTCTCTTGTTTATCATCTCGGACAGAGGAGCTCAATTCACCTCCCAATTTAGGAGATCTTTTCAGAAGGGATTGGGTACCAAGGTAAATTTGAGTACAACATTTTATCCACAGACAGATGGCCAGGAAGAACGCACCATTCAAACAGTAGAAGATATATTGAGAGCTTTTGTCATTGACTTCAAGAGGAACTGGGATGATCATCTTTCATTGATCGAATTTGGATACAATAATAGTTATCATGCTAGTATCCAAATAGCCCCTTATGAAGCTTTGTATGGTAGGAGATGTAGATCATTGATTGGGAGGTTTGAGGTTGGTAAAGTTGAATTGATTGGACCTGATCTTGTCCACCAGTCCATGAAGAAAGTGAAGGTGATTAGAGAAAGGTTGAAGACCACTCAAAGTCGCCAAAAGTCCTACATTGATATGAGGAGAAGGGACTTGGAATTTTAGGTATATGATTGGGTGTACTTGAAGGTGTTGCCTATGAAGAGCGTTATGATGTTCGGGAAGAAAGGAAAGTTAAGTCCACGTTACATCGGACCCTGTCAAATTGTGAGGAGGATTGGGAAGGTCGCTTATAAGTTAGACTTGCCTTCTGAGTTAGACGTGATCCATCTGGTATTCCATGTTCTGGTGTTAAAGAAGTGTTTGGGTGATCTTGCTTTGGCAATCCCTATTGAGAGTACTGGAGTAAAAGATAGTCTGTCCTATAAGGAGATTCTAGTCCAAATCCTTGACCGTCAAGTTCGTAAGCTAAGGAATAAGAAGATAGCCTCCGTCAAAGTTCTATGAAGGAATCAATTCTTTGAGGAAGCTACATGGGAAGCTAAGGAAGAAATAAAGAGAAAATACCTGCACTTATTCGTGCTAAGTGACGATAATGTCGACGGTAATGTCCTTATCCTTAATGTAATTGAAGTTTTCATTCTTGAATATGCTGATTCTATTCTTGACTCTAATATATATATATAGAAAGTTATGCATAGTTGAGAGTTCGAGATGCCTTGTGTGAGTAGTGAAGTGAGATTTGAGTCTACTCAAGCCTCCATTCTACCATTACACATCATTTGAGGACGAATGATCCCAAGGGGGAGATAATGTAACACCCCGCGAAATTATCGAATACCCCTAGAAAGTAATCGTGCGCATAATGCGTCTTCCCAAGCTCCAACAAAAAATTCAAGATCGGATTTTTGATCAGCGCAAAAAATTGAGTGGGAAAATATCTTCGACCCGATCTTAGAGCAACCAGGTCGAAAAAAAAATTTTCATAATTTAAACCTAAACAGTGTTGATACGCACTAGGGCAGTGACACGCCGTAAGAGCAGATCAACACTTGTATTTTTTTTTTTAAAAAAATTCAACGGGAAGGAAAAAATTCATTTTGGAAAAAATGAAAAAAATTATATCTTACTCCACACCCAGTCCGCGACGCCGACTTGGCATTTATAAGTGGAAGTTCCTTTTTTCTTTTAGGATGGGCATTATAGACTTTTTCCAGCCCCTCATAAACGTGAACCTTGAGTAATTAATTTGTTTTTAATCAAGGAAAAGCCTCTTTAACATATTTCTAAATCCCCAAACACAAGACTAGGTTAGAGCTCTTGAGGAGAAGAAGAGACGAAGTTCTTGTGCCAAGGTTGAGTCTCTTGTCAGTTCTAGGTATGAAAGGCTACCTAAAGCATGGGATTGTTCTCACATGTGCCCCTTGGATTGTAGAAAGTTGATACTAGAAGGCGATGGGTCCTGTCTGAAAATTTCTTGAATGTTTTACTGAAAACTATTTTAATGTACATATATTTTCCTGAAGTGATGATCATCATAACTTGGATTATTTGTCTAAATGATTTATTTGAACTATTGTATAAAGATAGGGATTGAGTCTAGAGTCTTAGTCACATAGGTGTGCTTGCTGGTTGTTGTTCGGGTTCTGAGTGAATGAATTGATGGTTGATATTGATGAGAGTGATATCCTTAGAGTCTAAAAGAGGCTGAAATTAATTTAAAAAGAATGCTCCGAATCTATGGAATTGATGTTCTTTGTCCAAAAGAGACTAAGTGATGAGAAATCTTGATGTTTGATGTCTTATGAGCTTGTTGAGTCTCGGGAGGATTATTGAGCACTAATGTGTAAGAGTAAGTCTCACCCGCACTGATTAACTATATGGTTAGCGTAGGAAAAGGATTGGACCGTGAGAATGGATTTTCTCTTAGTCCCAACAGAGGACCGATGTTATTATACATCCGCAGATGTCATGCCTTTTACCCCAATGAGATACTAGGCGAATGCGGCAATGATATTGTTTCGTTGTATCATCATCGGCTCATAGGTGATGGTTGTCAGTCAGAGAAACTCCCAGATAGGTTTCACCTTGATAGTACTCTGATGTTGACGTGATGGTAGGAGTCTTGCTTGATGTTGATATGGATATTGGCCATTCGTATTCTTGAGTTGAGATGAGTATCGGATGAGTTGTTGTTATTCCATATTATACTGTTTACTTTTAGCCTATTTTTACATATCATACATTCCATGTACTGACGCTATTTGGCGCTGCATCATTTTATGGTGCAGATCTTGCAGCCAGAGGACTTCAACAGACTATCCGTTGAGGCTCAGCACTTCCTAGTTCATAGATTGGTGAGTCCTCCCCTGCATTCAGGGGATACCATTTACTTTTTTCCTATGTTTTGAGTTGTTTCTTTGAGTTGTGGTAGTCATGGCCTGTCATGGTACCTTCTTAGATTGTAGAAGTAGAGGCTTCATTGACATAGAGATGATGATTTGATGTTGGGTTCTTTCCCTTTTTCTAAATTGAGCTATTTTCTTCTATATTTATGCTATATATGTTGACAAGTTTTGTGGCCTATGGCCCCATTACTTGAGGTAGATAAGATGGGGCTGAATGCCCACTAGTTTATTGCTATTTCTGAAGTCTTCCGTTGTGATGTACCGATTGAATGAATGTGATATGGCCAGGTGGTCGCTCGCGGGCCAGCAGTAGTCTCTGCGTGCCAGTTACGCCTAGGGTACCCTCCCATGGCATGACATTGTATTATGTATTAAAATTGTATTATAAATATATTTATAAGTGTTCAGTGAAAAGAAATTTGTATTGCTATAAATGGTAAATATTTTCTTAATCTAGTATATCTATTTAATTTTCACACTAATAAATATGTGAGTCAATAGTCAATACATGTTTGTGTGAGTCAACATGTTTTGTCACCAGATTTGGTCAAATATGATAGAATTATGACACTAATTAGAACTTATCATTATTTTCAATAACATAAATGAGAAAACTTTTAATGCCTGGACATATTACCAGCACTAACTTGGAAATAAACTTTGTCACCAGATCTGGTCAAATATGATTTGAAGTATGACATTAATTAGAACTTATCATTATTTTCAATAACATAAATGAGAAAACAATTAATGCCTCAAGATGTTATTAGCAATAACTTGGACATAAATTTTGTTATTAAAAATCATTTGACTTTATAAATTTATTCTTGAATGTGTTGAATAAATAAAGCTCTCCCAAAGAATGTATACATATCTTTTTTATCTTGTGAGTATTCTTAAATTACAAGAGGATAGATTTTTTTAGTTTGTTCTCAACATGAATTTTTATATCGTTAATTTAATCTTTTCATTTTTATTTATCTTATACTTGAGTGAAGTTGTTGCTACTAATTCTACTAAGGCTCCTTTAAATCATTATGAAGTTTGGATTGTCAGTGGTCTTCCTACTGGAACAAATCCTTTATTCTTTCATTGTTTGTCCTCAGACAATGATTTGGGAACTAATTTCCTTTATCCAGGACCCGAAGGCTTTCATTGGCGTTTTCGAGAGAATCTTTGGCAGACAACCAAGTTCAAGTGTGAATTTGTTTGGACTACAAAGACTATAACCTTTAATGTTTTTGATAGGCATTTGTCTGGCAAATGCAAAGGTCGTGGTAATATTTGTTATTGGCTTGCAAAGGAAAATGGCTTCTATTTTGCAAATTATGTCAACCCTTTTCCATATGACTTAAAATTAATATATTCATGGTGATTTGATAGTAGTATAAAATATCATAAACTTAATATATCCATGGTGATCTTATGAGTATGAAAAAATAGTAACTCTTGTTAAATGTTATCTATTGTTGTTTTCTCCTGATATATGTGAAATTTATTATGATAAGTATTCACAAACATTGATCATTTCAAGTCAGATGACTTAAATATGACTATATACATTTGATTTTATTATTATTGCTCAAGACATTTTGATTTGTACATGATAATTCAACTTTTATTTTAAACTAGGTAATTAGCTCGCGCTTCGGATGATCATAAGTGATCTATTTAAGTTTATATATCTTAATATTAAAATTAATAAAATAAAATACTCTAAAATTTCTAAATTTTTTTTATATAGAAAATTTAGCATTACAAATATATCTCAAGAAGTTTTATTAATTTAATATTATTGAAGTCCTAGTTATCTTAAATTACATTTTTGAATTGTTATTATTTCTTGAAATAATTGTTTTTCCAATATTGTTTGAACTCCCAAACTTGAATTTTAAATTCTATAATACTCCCGACTTAAAAGTCACTTTAGAATATTTTTATATTTTGTATTAAATTTATTATATTGTATTAAAATATATTGTTTTTATATTTTGTATTAAATTTATTATATTGTATTAAAATATATTGAAAGAAGACAACTTTTACCATCGATGGATTGTGATTTTTTCGAAAGGTTGTGACTTCTTCAAAGAGATATAACTTTTTTGAAAGGTTATGATTTTTCTGAAGTATTGTGATTCTTTAAAAGGGTTGTGACTTTTTAGAAGAGATGTAACTTTTCGAAAGGTTGTGACTTTTCTGAAGTATTGTGATTTTTTCAAAGGGTTATTGTTATATCGAAAAATGACTTTTTTAAAAAAGAAAATTCAAAAATCAATAAATCTATTTAAACTTAATTAATTTAAGAAAAGACAATTCTCGAAATTCGAAAGAAAACAGAGTCGCCACTTAATTTTAAGGATAATTAGGAAACCAATAAATATTTAAATAGACCTAATAGAAAAATCTTTTTAAAATCCAAAGAAAGGGTTCGGGTTCATATTTTCATTTCGAGAAGGTTTTACGCACTCGAAATGGCCGCTAAATGCGGTTATCCGATGATTAGGGAATTTGACTAACTTTTAAAAATTTGACTTGACTTGAAAAGCTGACCAATTTACAAAATTGCTAATTTTGAAATGACTTTGACTAAGCTTGAATAAATCGAAAGTAATTGACTGACTTGAAGGAAATTGATTATATTTGAAAATGGAATTAAAATGTAAAATCATATTTTATTTTATTTCCTTTTTTTTTAATGCAAATACCTTTTCAAAATAAAATGAAATTGAATAACATAAATGGTTTTGACATGTTGGGGAATTTAATTAGATTGAAACCAATAATAAATAAAGTGTTAGCATCCAAATAAATCAAACATATAAACAAAAAAATAAAATTACAGAAGAGAGTTGAAGTGATTTTGGGCCTTCATCCCAATTAAATCTTTGCTGCAACTTTTTGGCCTTTTTCTTATGTTGTTGTATATACACATATATATTGGTGTATATTGTGCAATTCTTACTTCCCGGGATCCGTATAACAGCTTCTATCTCCTGAGAATTGGGCTGACTCGAAGAAAAGGAAGTTTGGGCCTCCATGGCCCAAGAATGTAGAATGGGGAGTCCAAAATGGCTCGGGGCATTATTCATGCAACAACAAGTAAAAGAGGAAAAATTAAGGATCAACGCATATGAAACTCTTTAGACATTAGCAATAAGATGAGGAAGTGATCTTAGACAAGCTAAAACATTTCAAAAGATGGTAAGGAGGAAGAAACAAACACAAGAGCTTAGGTGAACCTAAAATCTTAACATTTGTGAACTCGTTTAACTATCCTTTACTATAAAGCCTAGTCTTGGGAGGAACCAGTCAAAAATATAAAGAGCAAAACAACCTAACAACATGCTGACTAAGTTGTATTTGTAAGCAACCAGATATAACAGACACTTCTTCGAATCAGCAAACAAACAAAGACTTGCGACAAGGTAAAGTAGGCATGTTTTGAGCTTACAAACAAAGAAATTATGACCAACAGATTAAGAGTATAGAGATGAAAACATGAAAGTTGAGAAACAACGACAAAGCTTTTACTCACTAAACCCAAATATCCTACTTTAAGCAACACATGAACAGATCAGACACCACACTATGGATTAAACCATTTCTTATGCTAAAAAAAAGGTAGTTAGAAAATAGACATCATAAGGGAAGCATCCTGATTCATGCCGAAGCACAAATAGAGTACCAAATTAGCACAGTTTTGAAACTACAAAACAACCTCAACCCAGTGGCAACCAGATCCTAACATGACAAATGCAAACAGGGAATAGAACTCCATTTTTTGCATTTCTAGTACCCTTCTAATGTAACAACAACATTCCAGGAAAAGGAACATGCAAGCAACTCAAATAACTTACAAGTTTAGTAGAAAGCCAACACATAGACATAGCATCAGCACGTAGGTGAGTTAATAATGTTCCTCAGATTTCAGAAAAAAGAGAGCAAAACAGGGAAAATAAATACGTATGCATTCTTAGTATCTAAACATTCAAAGACTCATATGATGATACATGATTCAAGCCAACACCAGTACAAAGTATAACACAAACCAACATAAGAGACCAGCTCGCATCTTATTTTTCAACCTAGATCAGTAGATAACCATTAGAAGCAAATACGACCCCAAAGAAACTAGAACAAAATGACAAACAGCTCAATATATTCACATGTTTGACAGTAACAAGACTGAAACAGAGATGCAAGATAAGCTCAACCAGGAAAAAATGGGTTCACAGGCCATCTCAGAATAGCACAAATGATGTTTTTAAAATGTCACTTAACCGAAAAGCTTCAACTCGACCAAACACAACAAAGTCTCAGATAAAAGAATGAAACCAACATTGAAATAGGGCCTTTATAACTCAAAAGATGACTCTGTGACTTCAAGAAACATCTTAACACCACAACATCAATTCATCACAACGGTGGTTTACAGTCAACACAAATAAGATGTAAACATAACAATTCGATATAGCTACCACATTCACATCGGATACATTATATGACATTTGAAACGAAAAGTGAGAATTGGGGTATTACCTTTATCGGAGCAGTGAACTGAGACGACGAGCTTAAACAGTGAATTTCAACACCACCACGAAAGCTCGTTTCAAATTCCTCGACTCAAAAGAACAGATGCTCTGGTTTTGGACTTTGAATCGACAAACCTTTTCAAGAATAGTGACGGCTATAGAATTTTTCTAGGGTTTCAAATCAATGACTGGCCCTTACTAAGCTTTGCTAAGGTTTTTCGAATAATTCATCGCTCCCTCAAAACACAGAAGGAGAAGGGACTATATAGTGGAGGAATTAGGGTTCGAATATGGGGGAATCGGGCTATCGAATTCAAAAATTTGAAAATAGGTAGGGTTGCTTCCTCAAAATCGATAAATCTGAGCGTGATTTTTGAGGGAAGAACGTTGGGGAGTTGTCGGTTTCCGTTGGATTTTTGACTTTGGGGTCAGGTCGGTTGTTGGTTTTCTGGTTTTCCTGGTTCTCTGGTTCAAATTTGAAGAAAAAAGAAAAAAAAGGGAAAGCGTGAAGGGAAAAGAAGAATTCGGGGCGCGTGGCCCCCACGCGCTGGTCTTAACTAATTTTAATTTTTTTAAAAAAATAATTATTTTCAAGTCATTAAAATAAAATAGAAACTCGATGATTAATTTATGTTGTGGAGGGTAAAAATTGGGTGTCAACAGCTGTCCCTTTCTTTGGGTATGATCGATGAAAGAGATCGTGGACAAAGAAACTGACTAATCCAATTTTTAGCCAACCACGTTTCATCTTCTAAAAAACTAACTTTGAGAGATTATGGCTGGACCCTGGTTTTGGGTTTCCTACATATCTCAGGATGCATGAGAATTCAGGCCATTTGTAGTTCCAGACATTTGATTTTACGCACGAGTCTAAGAGAATTCAAAAGCTATTCCAATATCAAATTATGGAGAGATTAGAATGCTTGGGATTGAGATTTTTAGGAGAATATGTTGGAGTGCAGCCGAGTTTTCAAAATTGAGCCCGCCTACATATCCTTGGACCCAGGAATCAGGCTACTTGTAGTTCGACTCTATCTGTTGAAGGGGAAATATCTTATTTTGAGATAACCTCTGGTACAGGAGAAGTGACAGACAGATTGAATTGTGAAAAAGAGGCTTGTAACCTCTTAACTATAAATGTGGCGCGCTTCACATCCATAATTAAGAACTTACACGGACATAATTCCCACAACTCCTGGTACATTATCACTTGGATTGGAAGATTGCTTTCGGTGAGAGTTGAGATTATCCGAAGGTGAAATTGGAAATTAACGGACTCATAGAAATACCCACATGCCTTCTGACATGGGTGTGGTTAGTTGGTGGTGGTAGTCACTTCCTAGCTCGTGTCCAAAAGGTTTGATGCCCCTTTTCGGACTATGTCCCAGTTCGCTGCTCAGAAAAAGTTCCACGTTGTGCTGCATTCTACTTAAGGATGTCCATACCTGTGATTTATTTTGAGATTTCATCCTTTCGGATACTCACGACATGACTAAAACAAAGTGTTAGTAAAATCATAATTTGAACTAGAGATGTCATCTTTTACCACGTTTGATTTTTATCCTTCTCTTTTCGATGTGATAGACAAAGAGTTATTATAATACGATCATGATGACCTATCGACAATGAATGGTGATATCTTCCTTGAATAATGGTTCTCTCGGCAATGGATGATGAAGTGGCGAACTCGCCGATGAATGATAAAATGGCCTTCTCGGCGGCTTGACAAATAAAATAGCCCTCTTGGCAATTAAAGATGCAGTTGCTCTCTTTGCAATGGATGACAAAATGGCCTTCTCGACAGCTTGAAAATAAAATAACCCTCTCGGCAATTAAATATGCAATTGCCCTCTCGGCAATGGGTGATGAAATGGCCTTCTCGGCAACTTGCAAAATAAAATAGCCCTCTCGATAAATAAAAATGCAATTGCCCTCTCGGAAATGGGTGATAAAATGTCCCTCTTAGTGACGAATAATGAAATGGCTCTCTCGGCAACTTGAAAGTAAAATGGCCCTCTTGGCAGTTGAAGATGCAATGCCCTCTCGGCGATGGATTATGAAATGGCCCTCTTGGCAGCTTGAAAATAAAATAGCCCTCTCGGCAATTAAAGATGTGATTGCCCTCTCGGAAATGGATGATAAAATAGCCCTCTTGGCGATTAAATAATAAAATGGCCCTCTCGGCAGCTTGAAAGTAAAATGGTCCTCTTAGCAGTTGCAGATGCAATGCCTTCTTGGCAATGGATTATGAAATGGCCCTCTTGGCAGTGAATATGTAATGGCCCTCTTGGCGATGAATATGTAATGGTCATCGTGGCAACTTAAAAGTAAAATGGCTCTCTCGGCAGTTGAAGATGCGATGCCTTTTCGACAATGGATTATGAAATGGCCCTCTTGGCAGTGAATATGTAATGGCCCTCGTGGCGACTTGAAAGTAAAATGGCCCTCTTGGCAGATGAAGATGCAATGCCTTCTCGATAATGGATTATGAAATGGCCCTCTTGGCAGCTTGAAAACAAAATAGCCCTTTCGGCAAGTAAAGGAGTGATTGCCCTCTCGGCAATGGATGATAAAATATGCTTCTTGGTGATGAATGATGAAATGGCCCTGTCGGCAGCTTGAAAGGAAAATGGCCTTCTTGGCAGTTGAAGATGCAATGCCCTCTCAGCAATGGATTATGAAATGGCCCTCTTGGCAGGAAATAAAATGGCTTGATTGTGGAAGCAACTATAAAATAAACTGGTTCTGGCATACTGGAAAATGAACTGGCCTAAACAATAAATTGGTTCTGGCATAACTAGAAATTAAACTGGCATAACATGGAAAATAAACTGGCATAACTGGAAAATAAATTGGTTCTGGCATAACTGAAAAATAAACTGGCATAACTGGAAAGTAAACTGGCATAACTGGAAAACAAACTGGTTCTGGCATAACTAGAAAAGAAACTGGCATAACTGGAAAATAAACTGGCATAACTGAAAAATAAACTGGCATAACTGGAAAAGAAACTAGTTCTGGCATAACTGGAAAATAAACTGGTTCTGTCGATAATGAATAGTATAATGAACCTGACTCTCTCCGTGACGCACGAGAGGTGATAAATCGCTGGGGATTTGAGCAAGATGAAACCTTTTACGTCTCAGCTTTTCTCTGGTAGATAAGACCTGAGCGAGACAGAACCATTCACGCCTCATCTGTTCTTTTGTAGATAAAACTTGCGGAAATTTCCTTGCATCCACAAAAAATTTCTAAATTTTAAAAATGAATTAATCTGACAAATTATTGGCATGAGACGGAACTATTCATGCCTCAACTGTTCTTTTGTAGATTTCCAGCACCCAAAGAAAAATTGTTAGTTTCAAAAAATGAATTGACCTGGCGAATTACTGTCCACTTGAGCGAGACGAAATTTTTTATGCCTCAGTTGTTTTCTTGTAGATAAGATTTGCAAAAGTTTCTTGCATCCACAGAAAAGTTTTAGTTTCAAAAATGAATTGATCTAGCAAATTACTGGCGACTTGAGTGAGACGGAACTATTCACGCCTCAGCTGTTTCTTTTGTAGATAGGATTTGCAAAAATTTCTTTCTATGCCTTAGTTGTTCTCTTGGAGATAAGACCTGCAAAAGGATTCCCTTCATCCACAGAAAATCGTTTAGAAATAAGTCTATCTTTGTTGATTCTTCAGGATTTGAGTGAGATGGAATTATTCGCGTCTCGGCTATTCTCCTGCAACAATTTTCCTACATTTACAGAAAATTTCTTAGTTTTAAAAATGAATTGATCTGTGTTGATTCTTGGGTCATCTTCTCCTTGTCTTGCCCTCCGATGAATTGCTTTGAGTTCCCACGACTTGGTAGACAGAAGGTAGAAAAATACACATTTCGACAACATGTTCAGCTTTTGACATTCCCATTGTGTGTCACGGTTGTCTCTGAATTTTTATCATTCATGCTACGAATCCTTAAGACACCTTTTAGACTTTTACGATGCTTAGCGAAATTTTGAAGATAACCTCAAAATTTCTGTCCCAGTTTAAATGTTGTCAGGGATTGACAACTAATCAGAAGCACTTTGAGATTTTTTGAGATCTTTCTCAAAAATTCTGTCCTAGTTGAAATTTTACAGTGCTCTAACTCTGATTCGTTGTAGAAGACCACCTTGTTCAGAATTGTTTGAGTTCCTCTCAAAAATTTTGTCCCAGTTTCCTGTCTAGGAGTATGACCGAGCCGTTGTGGCGCCTACGTATCCCGTTGGGGCAGGAATCAGGTCAAACGTAGTTCCAAAGTAAGAAGGACTAACAAAAGGATAGAGGGATGACCGAGGCTGACACAGGACGCCTGCATATCTCATTCTAAAGAATTCAGGTCAAACGTTGTTCATTAAAAAGGAGAATAATTTGAAAACATGTGTAGAAGCGATTACAAGCAAATCATGCAAAAGAAAACTCTGAGTCTCTAGACATAGCGTATCTTAAAAGCATGCAGTGTGTGATGTTTGTACTAAATCTTATCCCAGACTATCATCTGGTACTATCTGTGCATCAGTCTTCCTCTCTCTCTATCACACCGGCAATGTT
>JAPFFP010044522.1:0-12338 GCA_026153255.1 Solanum medicagineum | reverse complement strand
GGTGGAGGACGTGTTTTTTATCATGTGTTCTCATTATCTGTCGTATTATGTATTAGTTTTATCATATTTACATACTGTCATGTGTTATTCATTATTAGCCGTTCTTTCTGTTCCCTTCCTTTTCCTTTTTGTCATATCTAGTTCTTTCTGCTTATGGGTTTTGAGATGAGGATTCCCAGGAAACAACCTCTCTACTTCTATAAGGTAGTGGTAAGGTCTGCGTACGTTCTACCCTCCGCATACCCCACTTGTGGGATTTTACTGGGTATGTTGTTATTGTTATTGATCAATTTAAATAATTACTATAAGTGGTGGACTTATTGTTAAATTGTTTAAGAGTCTATATTATTTAACCCATCTACATTGAATTGGGTTAGTGGGGTTAACAATTTCAGAAGAAAAATTAGAAAAGATAAGAGAAACGGTACCTGTACCAAGAACGACCAGTGCACCAAGTAATTGTCAAACCCTATTTCTTTGCTATGTACTTGGATTCTTTTGTGATAGTATTCTTTTGTGACAGCAAACAAGAAATGGGGTTTGACAATTACCTGGTGCACTGGTCGTTCTTGGTATAGGTACCGTTTCTCTTATCTTTTCATATTTTTCTTATGAGATTGTTAACCCCACTAACCTAATTCAATGTATATGGGTCAAAATAATATAGACTCTTAAACAATTTAACAATTAGTCCACCACTTATAGTAATTATTTAAATTGACCCATGAACTAAATTGTCATAGCTATTGAATAGTCCAATTTACTTATTTAAAATTTTACGAGGCAACTCTTTTAGGAAATCAAGAAAACTAATTCTCATAATGACCGGACGGGTCATTACATTATCCACCACTAAAAATCATGTTCGTCCTCGAACATAAGGCAGAAGAAAGTACCTGAAGCTTCGAAGAGATGGGGATATTTAGCACGCGTGTCAAACTCCATCTCCCAAGTCGCCTCTCTAACTGGATGGTTCTTCCATTTCACCTTCACAGAAACAATCTCTTTGTTTCTGAGCTTTCGGACCTGTCTATCCAATATATCCATAGGCTCTTCTTCAAATGACAAGTCTGGACTCAATACCACTGAATTAAATGAGAGTATATGTGACTCATCGGGCACATACTTCCGGAGCATGGAGACATGGAACACAGGATCTACAAATGATAAGCTAGGTGGCAAGGCCAGTCTATAGGCCACCTCTCCAACTCTCTCCAAAATCTCAAATGGGCCAATAAATCGAGGGCTAAGCTTGCCCTTCTTCCCAAACTGCATCATGCCCTTCATGGCTGATACTCTGAGCCAAATGTGATTGCCCTCCATAAACTCTAATGCTCGAACCCTCCTATCTGCATAACTCTTTTGTCGACTCCAGGTCGTCAACAATCTACCTTGAATTATACGGACTTGCTCCATAGCATCTCTCAGAAAGTCTGCATCTAATGAGTCCGTCTCAGCAGAATCAAACCAACTTATCCGAGATCTACACCGTCTATCATACAATGCCTCGAATAGAGCCATTCGAATACTAGAGTGATAACTATTATTGTAGGCAAACTCTGCTAAGGGCAAGTGTTGGTCCCAACGGGTACCAAATCAATCACACACGCTCACAACATGTCCTCTAACGCCTGAATAGTCCGCTCAAACTATCCATCTGTCTGAGAGTGAAAGGCTTAGCTCATATCCAGCTAAGTACCTAGACCATGCTGTAAGGCCCTCCACAAATGTGAAGTGAAGAGTGAACCCCGTTCAGAAATGATAGAAATGGGCACACCATGCAATCTAACAATCTAACTATCTGACTGATGTAAAGCTCAGCTAACTTCTCTGTTGTATACTTGACCTTGACCGGAATGAAATGGGCAGACTTAGTCAATCGATCCACGACCACCCAGATAGAGCCATAACCGCCCGCAGTAGTGGGCAAACCCACCACAAAATCCATAGTAATTCACTCCCACTTCCACGTAGGAATGGGCATCCTCCAAACTCATCTCCAGGCCGCTGGTGCTCACATTTAGCCTGCTGACAAGTCAAACACTTAGCCACAAACTCTGAAATATCCTTCTTCATACCACACCACTAATAGTGCTGACTCAGGTCATGATACATCTTCGCTACTCCTGGATGAATGGAATAATGAGTGCAATAAGCCTCTTCAAGAATCAATCTAATCAAATCACCTACCTTAGGCACACAGACTCGACCTCCAATCCTTAAAACACCATCAGGATCAAGCATTGTTTCCTTAGCCTCTCGTCTGGTCACTTTATCTTTGATGAGGCATAAGTTCTCGTCCTCAAACTGACGCTCTCGAATCTGGTCCATCAAGGAAGAACGAGCCTCAAGGAAAGCAAGTGCATCGCCTTTATCAGAAAGCTGTAACCTTACAAGGCCATTAGCTAGACGCTGAACATCCTTTGCCAAAGGTCGCTCCTCTACTCAAATGGTAGCTAGACTCCCCATGCTAGAAGTCTTTCTACTCAAGGCGTCAGCCACAACATTCGCCTTCCCCAGATAATATAGAATGGTTAAATCATAGTCCTTTAGCAACTCCATCCACCTACGCTGCCTCAAGTTTAGATCCCTTTGACTGAATATATCCTGAAGGCTTCGATGATCAGTGAAGACCTCACAATGTACACCATATAAGTATTGACGCCACAACTTAAGAACAAAAATCACAACTGCTAGCTCTAAGTCATGGATAGGATAATTCTTCTTATGAACCTTCAATTGTCTAAAAGCGTGGGCAATCATTTTACTCCTTGGCATCAATACGCCACCTAACTCCACTCTTGACGCATCACAATATACTGTAAAGTCCATACCTGTCTCAGGTAATGTCAGAATGGGAGCCAAAGTCAACAAAGACTTGAGCTTTTGGAAGTTCGTTCACACTCATCAGACCAGTGGAAGGCTACATTCTTCCGAGTCAACCTGGTCAATGGGGCTGCAATGGAAGAAAACCCCTGAATAAACCGTCGATAGTACCCAGCTAACCCCACAAAACTGAGGATCTCGGTATATGAAGTAGGCTTTGTCCACCCTCTAACTGCCTCCACCTTAGCCGGATCCACTCTAATCCCCTCCTTAGACACCACATGCCCTAAGAATACTACTGAATCAAGCCAGAACTCACACTTGGAGAACTTCACATATAACTTTTCCTCGCTCAACCTCTGTAGTACTAGCCTCAAGTGACGAACATGATCAGCCTCAGTTTTGGAATATACCAAGATGTCATCAATGAATACTATCACAAAAGAATCCAAGTACGGACCAACCACCCTGTCCATCAGCTCCATGAACGCTGCAGGGGCATTAGTCAACCCAAAAGACATCACAAAAAGTCATAGTGGCCATAATGAGTTCGAAAAGCTGTTTATGGGATATCTGATGCTTTAATCCTCAACTGATGATAACCAGACCTCAAGTCAATCTTAGAGAATAAAGTTGCCCCTTGAAGCTGATCAAACAAGTCATCAATACGACGAAGAGGACATTTGTTCTTGACAGTCACTTTGTTCAGCTGCCTATAATCAATACACATTCTCATGGACCTATTTCTCTTTTTCTCAAGCAAGACTGGGGCACCTCAAGGTGACATACTAGGACGAATAAATCCTTTGCTCAGCAAATCTTGAAGTTGCTCCTTTAATTCCTTCAACTCAGCTGGAGCCATTCGATATGGAGGGATGGATATGGGCTTTGTGCCCAGCTCTAGATCAATAGGAAAGTCAATATCCCTACCGGGAGAAACACTTGGAATGTCAGTAGGAAGTACATCGACAAACTCTTGAACCACCAGAATAGACTCCATAGAAGGTGGATCAACATTAGTATTCTGAATGAAAGCCAAGTAAGACAAACACCCCTTATCAATCAATTTCTGAGCTTGGACGTAAGAGATGACTTTACTTGGATAAGAATCACTATCACCCTTCCGCTCAATTTTTGGTTAAGGTCAC
Source organism: Solanum medicagineum (assembly GCA_026153255.1). Classification (NCBI taxonomy): domain Eukaryota; kingdom Viridiplantae; phylum Streptophyta; class Magnoliopsida; order Solanales; family Solanaceae; genus Solanum; species Solanum medicagineum. The sequence goes on along the minus strand of JAPFFP010044522.1, from coordinate 8,364 downwards.
CGTTTTTGCATAACAATCAAGAATAATATGATATGGGGAAAGCCAATCCATCTATAAGATAACATCAAAATCTACCATCTCCAGAATAATCATATCTACCCAAGTATCATACCCAGACAAAGAAACAAGACAGGATAGATACACTCAATCCACTACTAAAGGCTCACCTACTGGTGTAGAAACATGAATGGGTACAGGCATACAATTATATAACAAGTCGAATCCAGGTGAAAAGTAGGATGACACATAGGAGTAGGTAGATCCAGGATCAAATAATGCAGACGCAGATCAATGACAAACCGAGATAATACCTGTGATGACTGCATCAGAAGCCTCTGCCTCGGGCCTCCCTGGAAATGCATGGCAATGTGGTTCCCTACCACCGCCTGTCTGAGCAATGCCTTTACCCCCACTCTGTGGGACTATGGAACCACTCGCTCCTCTACCTGGAATGCAGCCATCTCTATCTGTCTGAGCTCTGCCTCACCCTCTGTATGGTGGTGGTGTCGGTGGTCTAGTCTGAATTGAAGATCTAGGATGGGGCCTACCTTGTCCCCCCAATAAGGGACACTGTCGTATCAAGTGATCAGGATCTCCACAACCATAACAAAACTTCTGACTCTGGGACTGATGTGTTGGTCCTGACGAACTACCATACTCGTCCTGTAGACCCACGATACGTCTGACTTCCCTCCGAAGTAGGTAATGATGCATGAACTGGTCCTCGACGCTGGGATGAGCCACCCCCTCTATAGAACCCTCTACCTCTAGATGAGGTACCAGAAAACTGACCGGATGCACGGGCCCTCTTAGGGTCCCAACTCTTCTCTATCCATCAGCTCTGTATCCTTAGCAACACTCACAACAGACTGGAAAGAGGCCCTATCTCTAAATACTCTAAACACTGCCTGTCGAATAGAATAGGTCAATCCTCTCACAAACCTATGAACTTTCTCTGTCTCGTTTGGAATAATGGCTGTAGCATGTCTAGATAACTGACAGAAACGGGTCTTATACTCAGTGACTGATAAGCCATCCTGCCTCAAACTCTCAAATCTCAACCGACTCTCCTCCCTCACACTCCAAGGGACAAATCTATCATAAAAAGCACCAGAGAACATCTCCTAAGACACTATAGGAGATCCCACAGGCAAAGATCCTGAATACGTCCTCCACTATTCTCTGGCCGGCCCACGAAGCTGAAGAGTAACATATCGAACCTAATGTGACTCAACTAAGCCAACAATATCCAACAGCTCCCTACAAGTAGTCAGAAACTCATGAGCATCCTCTATCCTTCCACCCTGAAATTGAGGTGGGTTCATCTTTCTAAACATCTCATAGCACAGTTGCTCACTCTCAGTCAATGTAGCCAAAGGTGCACCCTAAACCTCAATAGCTGGTGCAGGATCAATCTCAACTCCAGTACCCACTGGTAGCTGCTCTACCGGATCATGGACTAGTGGAACGTGATACTAATCTGGGGTCTGAGCCCCTCCTCTGGTTTGAGAACCGCCTGGCGTGCCTGTCGTATTACCTCTCGGAGCAAAACTCTCAAGTATAGTCAACACCCTCAATAAAGTATCCTGCAACAAAGGTGAGGCTACGTGCTCTGAAGGAACCTGGTTCCCTCTAAGGTCAGCCGTAGGGTTTGAACAGACCTCCCTAGTATGACCTCTCGCTGGTGCTGCTCCACGAGCACAACCTTTGGCTCGAGCTCTACCCCTACCTCTAACAGGGGCCTCGACAAGTGCCTCAGGAGCTACCTTACCTCTACCACCAGAAACAGTAGCTCTAATCCTTGCCATCTGTCAAAAGAAAATGGGCCTAACTCAGTACCAACGAACATAACCACGCACAATAAGAGAAAATAAATAAAGAGAATTTCCTAAACAGTCTCCATAGTCTCTCAAAGATAAGTACAGACATCTCCATACCGATCCTTGAGACTCTACTTAGACTCAGCTTGTGTGCACGTGAAACCTATGAACCTAGGCTCTGATACCAACTGTCACGACCCAAAAATTGGCGTGATGACACTCGTCTCATCCTACCAAGACAAGTCAGTATACAACCCAACTATAACGTTAAAAATGCAAAATTATAGTAAAAATTAAAGTTCAATTGCAGATGATAAGTCAACTTAATTAAAAAAAATCCTTAAAATCTGGTTGTCACGTGCACAAGCTTCTGACGTATTACAATAGATTCAAAAGAAAACACAAGTATCAAATGATATCGTCTACTCTAGAAACAATATCATTTGACACTTGTGTTTTCTTTCAAATATATTGTAATACATCAGAAGCTTGTGCACATGACAACCAGGTTTGGGGATTTTTTTTAAGTAAGTTGACTTATCATCCGTAATTGAACTTTAATTTTTACTATAATTTTGCATTTTTAACGTTATAGTTAGGTTGTACGCTGACTTGTCTTAGTAGGATGAGACGAGTATCATCACACCCATTTTTGGGTCGTGACATTAAAGTAACAAAAAGAGGGAAAAGTTAAAATTCTCACAAACTTAGATAAAGCTATGAGAAATCTTAGGAGCTGTTTGGTTTTATTTTTAAGTGGCTTATAAATTATTTTCATTTTTCTCTTCATAGTTATTATGTTGTATTTTTTGAGAGATAATTTGATAGACTTCCAAATTAAATTAGATTAGATTAATTTGATATTTTAAAATTTAAAAATTAGATAGTAAAAAGTTACATTAAAAAGTACTATAAATTGCAATTTTTTCATACTAAAAAGAAAAAGACATCTTAAAATGTAGTAAAAGATCATATCCTTTGACTATCAAAACGAAAAATGTAACAACTAAAACGAAACAAAAGGAGTAAAAGCTAAAACCTACAAGTTGGGAAGACCCAACTTTGACCTTTGACGTTTTGAACCTATTCTGAAAGATACCATGTAATTGAAATTTTAATGTCATTACACTCTTTAACCTGTTTAGTAGATTAAGTAATTACTTGACATGACACAATTTGAGTGACTACAGAAATGTAATTATACTCTTGAATTCTCAAGAGAGCACAAAGAATTGGTGTAATTACGCTCGGTAATTACATAGACCTTTTTAAGATTTCTTTTCTTTCTTTTTTTTAAAATTTTTATTTTCATTTTTTGTTTTAATTTAATTTTATTTCTATTAGTTTAATTTTTTATATTATTAATTCTAATATTTCTAAATATACTTTTTATTATTTATATTTTTTTTTCCTTCTCATTTTCAACTTTTACTTCTTCATGTGATTCCATGCAATTTTTTGTATTATTATTAGTTTATTTATTCTAGTTTACTTTTTCATTAACACAATTTTGTTAGTGTCCCAATTTTTAAACTAAAGTAGAATTCATTGTCGAATAATGTTATAGTGTTAGGTTTTCATTTTCTTTAATGTTACTAATATTTATAATAGTAATACTTTTGCCAAAAATGTATTTTCTAATATTCAAAGAAAATTTAAAATTTTAATGTTTATGATTAATTTAATTAAAATATACTAATTTGAAAAATCTAAAATAATTTTTTTATAATATCATTAAGAGCATATGTTTACTAATTAATTTATTCTTAAAAGACAATATATATCTTAAATACTTAACTTAATTTATTTGTAAATTTCATAATTTTTCTAAATATAGATTTTTATTTTTAAAATTTAATATAACCTTGTAATCATACTTCTGCAATCAAGCAACACTCTTATAATTACACTGTAATTACATTGTGGCAAACAAACATGTAAAGTAATTACGACATTGTGTAATTACTAGGCTAATAATTACTGCATAGTAATTATATCAATTTCAATAATTAGGTGAATTTCTAAACATACCTTGGAATACTTTTTCATTCTTAATGAGTTACTCCCTCCGTATCATATTACTTGAATTTTTGAAGCTTTTTTCAAGGTTCAAAATATTTGAATTGTTCAAAATTCAATGTAAATGTTTTACATTTTTTTCATATTTGCCTTTTCATTTATTGAACTTCTATATTTTTCTAGAATATAAATTACACGACGTATTTATGATTTTACAAAGGGCAATAGTGAAAAATAAGGTGTAAATTTTGTCTTTGAATATTTTTCTTAATATGTGTGTATTACTTCACAAATTCAATTATTTTGAGACAGAGGGAGTGCCAAACATTCTGGAAAAAAATCTAAAAGCCAAAAGCCACAAAAAAGTCGATCCAAACACTTACTTAATTATCCTTTAAACGTGAATTTTTTTGATTATTTACCTTAGAAACTATGAAAGGTTTTAATTACTCCCTCAAATATGTGTTTATAGTCAAAAATATTTATGACTAATTTTAGATCACATCTTTCAGTGTCAAGTTATATTATATTAGTTTATTTTATTAGGTATCCATATGAAGTACCGTAGGAGATGGAAAGACAAATAATAAGGTAAAATGATATAATTTTCATTCTTATTTATATGATGTAATTTGACTTAGACATGAATTTTAAGAAAAATATGATCTTAAATAAGCTATAATAAGGGATAAAATTAAAATTTTAAAGTAAAAATTTTAGTAAATATAAGCATATGCCATTCCTTTTTACGATTGACTAAAAAAGAAAGTGAATCATATAAATTACGACAGAATAGTTTTGTTTATCATGCAACATATTAGCGGCTAAATAGTTTCAATGTCAATATATGAGGGGACAACTGAGACTTTTCATAGTTTAAAGGATAACCGTTTCAAAAATTCATATTTGGGGAAGCAATTAATGTTTCTTACCGTTTAAATATACATTTGATAAAGTGTGTTAAATTTTAAAAGAAACTTTAACTACTAATTCTAATCGAAATAAACTTTTACAGAGTACAAATTTTTTCACCTTTCAAATGTGGCTAAGGGTATTATTGTCAATTGACTATCAGAGTTGACCCTAAAAAATTGCAAGTGACAATACTCTGTTGGATCGGAGCTTCAAGATTTGTTTGGTCTAAAATTAAACGGGTTATGACAAGGGAATTGGTCATGATTGTAATGAATTTTTTTTTTGCATCTGTATCACCAACTTAAGTAGTTCGTAGAAAAAACTATTTGGACGAGTAACGTATACATAATTATTAATTTTAATAATATTTTTATTTATTATTATGTAATGACCCTTCGGGTCATTTCTGTGGTTCCACAATATTTTATCAGTTTGAGCATTTTTATAGTGACAACGGGCTATTTATGACTTATTAGCACTAATTATTCGGTTATTGGGTGAATCGTTTGACAATTAGACAACTATTCGAGTTAAACGAGAGATTATAACCGTAAAATGAATTTTCAATTAAAGTCCTAGTAAACGACCTCTTAGCGAAATTCTGGCAGTTCTATCAGCTCCGGAACGACCAAATTAGGCTAGAAGAATGTTCAATGCAATTATATCAAGTTTGCAAATTTAGCCCCAGAATGGGTCAATAGTTGACTTTAGTCAACATCCTTGGGAAACATGCTCTAAATGGAAATTCTGGCCTCACCATTGGATTTGAAGCATTGAGTTTGGTCTAGGAGGACGTTTCGTTCGATTTCCGGGGCTTCCATATGTATTTTGGTCCTTTCGATAATTTTTGATTTTGGAAAATGGGACGCACATTGGAATAAAACGACATCCGATGGGAATTTTGACTACACTTTTGAGTTCAAAATGTTGTTTCTGATCAGATTTCATATATGAATTGTATTTTTCCGACTCCGAATGAGATCGAAGCATCAAAATTGAGTTTGAGAAGTTGCTAAAAATTAAAGGTGGCATGACGACGTGGCCAAATCAGGGGATGCCACATGTCAAGGCGGTGGGACAAAAAATAGAAGTGTATAAATCTATGATTTTTTTCTGGATCAACGCAAGCACAATTCGGGAACTTTCGTCGACGACAAATCACTCCTTTTTATCTAATTTGAGCAGTTCAAAAGGCTGACTTGAGAGTATTTTTTCAAGAGGAACATCGTGGAATATCGGAAATCAATTTTGGCACGTCATTTGATTGTAAAAATTGATGTTTTTCTGCTGCATATTGAATATATTTTTTGAAAACTTTGATATACGATTTCTTATCCGTTTTGAGTTGAAATTCGGTGGAATTTGAGTCTATTTATGTATTTTTGTGAGATGCACTCTGTGGTAATGTCAGAATTAATTTATAGAGTTCTGTTTGGTGTAAAAATGCAATTTTTGCTGTGGCTTATGTTCACATTTTTTGGAAGCTTTGTGTTGTGATATCTCTGCCGTTTCTTATTGGAATTAAGTAAAATTTAGGTCTAGATTATACTACTTTTTGAGACCTACATCATCCTATATTCCGAATATGTTAATTTGGTCTTATTTTTGAGAAATCTGATGTAAAAGTTGTTGTACACATACATTTTTTCCGATAAGAAATGTCATTTTGTTTTTTAGGTTTTTTCTAATGGTTCTGAGCCTCGTTTTGAGCTCAATTTCTGGCTATAGACTCAACGTGACGTAGAGATCATTTTAGGGGTATTGGTTTGGCATTTCGGACGTGAGTCCCATTTTCTCCATTTTAATCACAATTGACCTATTCTCCCTCCATTTCTCAAGATATTACAGTTAAAACAAATGTGTTTATATTGTGATTTGTGTTTTGTCAGTTGAGCAACATTTGAAAGTGTTTTGTCATGTGGACTAATTTAGAGCACGTGAATTTGCGTTTCAGGTAGAATAGGCTTTCTTACCTCTAAACTGAGCTGAAATACATGTATATGAGGAGCCTATTTATGATTGGAAGTCCTGAGTAAGATATGTATATATGTCATGAGATTGATTGTTAGTTATATTTCCTACTATGCGTTTTAACAATATTTTCATATAACGACCCGTTAAGTCATTGTGAGATATAGGATTTCGTACATTATAAAATATTTATCTCGTGAAATTTAATGGGGCATTTTAGGTCTATTTAATATTTTTATTATTCAGTTTGGGGATAATTTTAGATAATTAATTTGGTTGGTGGATTAAAGAAAAAAAATTATTATATATGTTTAATAAAATAAAAGGGCTGCTGCACAACCCTATTAAAAGAACAAAGAAAAGAAAACCCTTGTGCTTCAGCTAAAATCTGATCCCTTTCTGCAATTGCCGTCGATCTCTGTCGTGTTATCTTGCCAAACAATGTTCCATCACGGTTCTCGATTCCTCACCAGAGCCACCACGATGAGGTGGCGCCGTCCGTTTGCAACAGACCTGCAGGCGAAGCAGGTTGCAGATTCCAGCTTTGTGGAAGCTTGGAAGAAAGCGATTCCCAATGTGGACCCACCGAGAACTCAGCAGCTCAGTGTAACTTGTTTAGCCGGATATGCTGCTGGATCCATTGGTAGTATTATCTCTAACCCCGCTGACAACATTGTTGCTTCTCTTAACAACAAGAAGGCCAGTAGCCTAAAGCTGGCTTTGAAGAAAATTGGGTTTCTTAATTTGTTTACAAGAAGTCTTCCTATTAGGATAATGCTTGTTGGACCAGCTGTGACTTTGCAATGGTTGTTCTACGACTCCATTAAAATATTAAGTGGATTATTGTAGTGCTACGGATTCCATTCGGAAGGGGAAGGCTCAAGTGCTTGATTGATCGTCTTTGATTAAGGCAAGTGGATTTCTTAACGTTTGTTAAGTATATAGATTCTTGTACTTCTTGTGTGAGGTATGAGAATGATTTATGCAGGCTTGATTGAAATATTTTGAATTGCGTAGTTATCCTATGGTAATAGTCGACTTGTGGACTAATGATGGAGGTTTATTATATGTGGAATAGCGATTATTTGTTATTGATATCGAGGTGATACCTACTTTTAGATGTGAATGTTGTTAAGGTTGTGATGGTATTGAGATTGAAGATATTGCAACATTATGTTATTGAGCTACCCATTCTTGATTTTGAGATATATGAATTTGTATGGGCATCTTTCATATTTTATTTCCATGAACATGATTATTGTGCATTTACTATGGTTTGCTGGATGATCCAAGAAAAGAAATGAAAAGCCGAAGGGAAATGGTACTGGCTAGTGAAAAAGAAAAGAAATGAAAAGTCGAAGGGAAATGGTTCCGACTAGATATGAGATGAAAATTGCCGAAGGAAAATGGTTCCGGCGGATACATGGTCCATGTATGGCCCCCATGGGTTCTGACTGAGATATGTTTATGATTAGCAGATAAGTATCGTAGGACAGACATGCATCATTCTATGTGACATGACATTGCATCTCATTGCATTACATCTCATAGTATTCACTTTTATCCCATAATGCTCTGGCTTGTTATGATTATATGGAGTGCTATTGAGATTGGTTATTCATTATATCATTGACTTGTT
>JAPFFP010044521.1:0-34959 GCA_026153255.1 Solanum medicagineum | reverse complement strand
AAAAAATATACATCATGACCCTTCCTCAATTCTCACAATCGACCCTTGTTATATAGCTCCAAACGTAGTAAAACAGTCACAATTTCATAAACCCAACATAATGTGCAGTGATTTCATAATAGATAAAACCCATGAATAAATCAACTTTGAATCATACAATTTTGAGTAAAAAGAGCTCGAGTATCATTGGTGAAAGGAAACCATGAAAGAAACTCGCATACCTTTGGCTTTGGAGATGAACTTGATGAAGATTGGACATGGGACCTAAATCTTGAAGAAGAACTTTGAGATTCGGAAAGGGTTTTGAGTCTTGAGTTTAGGAGTAAAATATTTGATGTGTTTGAATGAGTATTGTGGAGTGTTTAGAATGATATGAGGGTGAAATATGGCTAAATATGAGTATTATTACGTTTGCGGACACTTAGGCCCAAGACATAAAAGTCTTGGACCGCAAGAAAAATAACTGGCGAGAAAATGTCCACGTTGCGAACAGGACGCGAACAATGATTCTCTTTATCTGTGTGCCCTAGCCGTGTCGCGCCAGGGGTGCGCAAACCTCATTGGTATTTGCATTTTTGGAAAATCGAAAATGCTAACTGTTTGTTCTTAAATCGGGGTTAGACCTATTTTCCACTCAAAATGACCCCCTGAACAAGAATATGAAGTCGGACTTTCGATATCGAGCATGGATTTTGACATATATGGAAATACGATTCTAGGGATTTCCAAGGCAGATTTTCGAGCACTTTTTTGGGGTTGTTTCAATATCTACCCCTTGGGAACATTCATCCCGAATATCAAAGAAACGTATATGAGAGACACAAACATGACAATTTCAGCCCACATAGAAATGTAACAATGCAGTTAAACATCATTCCAAAATCTCATTTAAGTGTAAAATCATCATGAACTTAGTCAATTTAAGCATGAACATATGCAATGACATGAGGGCTGAACTTAAGACTTGAGATAACATAAAGGACTTAGACAAATACCTTAGGCTTGAGTGGAGTGTAAAAGGTAAGGATATCACTTTTTCATGTCTGCTTCGGCCTCCCAAGTTGCACTTTCAACTTGTTGACTCCTCCAAATGAGCTTAATCGAGCGACCTCTTTGTTTCTCAATCTCTTCACCTGCCTATCCAAGATCTTAACCGGAACCTATTCATAGGTCAAATTATCTTCAACAACACCCACAAAGTCAAAAGGTACAATGGCATTCGGATCACCCACACATTTCATTGTTATGGACACATGGAACACTGATGAACAAAATCCATTTCTCTAGGCAATTCTAACTCATATGCTACCTTGCCAACCCTTTTTAACACCCTATAAGGACTTACATGTCTTGGGCTCAACTTGGCCTTCTTACTAAAATGGACCACATCGTTCATGGGTGACACATTCAAGTAAACCCAATCACCAACTTGGAATTCAAGATCCCTTCTCCTCACATCGGCATAGGACTTTTGGCAGCTTTGGGCCATCTTCAACCTTTCTCTAATCATCCTACAAGAGCCTCCATAAATAGATCTGGTCCCAAAAAATCTACCTCACTGACTTCAAACCAACCAACCGGTGATCTACAGCGTCTCCTATAGAGAGCCTCAAATAGAGCCATACCGATACTAGAATGATAGCTATTGTTGTAGGCAAACTCAATCAATGGAAGATGATCATCCCAACTACCTTTAAGCTCCAACACACATGACTTAAGCATATACTCAAGGGTTTGGATGGTCCTCTCATCTTGGCTATCCGTTTGAGGGTGGAAGGGCGTAGAAAGCTTAACTCTAGTACCATGAGCCTTTTCAAAGGACCTCCAAAGGTGTGACGTGAATTGTGCTCCGCGATCTGATATGATGGACAAAAGAACCCCATGCTATCTTACCAAGTCATGAATGTACAACCTTGCATACTCTTCAACCCAACATGTTGTCTTAACCAGTAGAAAGTGAGCTGATTTTGTCATCCTATCAACCACCACCCAAATGGAATCAAAACCCTTTCTAGTCTTAGGAAACCCAACCACAAAATCCATATTAATCACTTCCCACTTCCAAGTAGGAATCTTAATGTCTTGGGTTAGGCCACCAGGCCTTTGGTGTTCGGCTTTGACTTGTTGACAACTATGATAACCGAAAACAAATTCGGCAATGTCCCTCTTCATGCCTCCCCACCAATACACATCTCTCAAATCTTCATACATTTTGTGGAATCGGAGTGGATAGAATAAGAAGAATTATGGGCCTCATCAAGAATCTTCTCCCTCAAACCATCACACAACCTACCTTTGTACCTTAGGGCCCCTTCTCCCTCTTAGGAGAAAACCTCTACCTTGCCTTCTTTAAGAAAGGCCTTCGATTCAAGCAAGGAGGAGTCACGGTCTTGTTTTACTATCACTTCATCAATCAAAGAAGACCTATAACTATCAACAATAACCATACCCCTGTTACCAACCTAACTCCCAATCTAGAAAATTGGTGACCCTCCCTAGCCATCTCTTTATCACCACCATCAATATGTGCTAGGCTACCCATGCATACCCAACTCAAAGCATCCGCCACCACATTTGCCTTACCGGGATAATAATGCACATTTATATCATAGTCCTTAAGAAGTTCTAACCATATCCTTTGCCTCAAGTTGAGATCCTTTTAAGTGAAGACATATTGTAGGCTCTTATAATCGGTGAAAACATCAACATGCACCCATATAGGTAATGATGCCAAATATTTAATGCAAACACAATAGAGGCTAATTCAAGATCATGGGTAGGGTAGTTCGTTTCATGCACTTTGAGTTGTCAGAATCATAGGCTATGACCTTACCATTTTGCATCAACACACAACCCAAACAAACCCAGGAAGCATCACAATATACAACAAACCCCTCAAGCCCATCCAGTAGTGACAATATAGGGGAGGACACAAGCTTATCTTTCAAGGTTTGGAAGATCCTCTCACATTCATCGGTCTAAACAAACTTAACCTTTTTTGAGTCAATTTTGTCATAGGGGAAGCAATAGAAGAGAACCCATTCACAAACATTCGATAGTAGCCCGCTAGGCCCAAGAAACTCCTAATATCCTACGGGGTCAATGGTCTAGGCCAATTTCTAATCACATCGGTCTTCTTTGGATACACCTTAATACCATCCCCCAACCACATGTCCTAATAAGGCAACCTCCCTCAACAAAAATTTACACTTTTCATATTTAGCATACAATTTCTCCTCCCTCAATCTTTGCAACACAACCCTCAAATGAGCCATACGCTCCTCCTCACCACGATAATAGATCAATATGTCATTAATGAAGACCATAAGAAAGGAATCAAGGTAGGGTTTAAAGACCCTATTCATTAGGTCCATAAAGATGGCCGGTGCATTGGTCAACCCAAAAGACAACCCACAAATTCATAATGCCCATATCTAGTCAGGATGGACATCCTATGAATATCATACTCCCTCACCTTCACTTGATGATACTCGAACCGAATGATCAATCTTAGATAAATGGCTAGCCCCTTGCAATTGGTCAAACAAATCATCAATTTTTGGAAGAGGATACCTATTCTTAATGGTGACCCTATTGAGTTGCCAGTAGTCAATACACATCCTAAGGGACCCATCCTTCTTTTCCACAAATAACACCGGAGCACCCCAAGGTGATTGGCTAGGTCTAATAAATCCCCTCTTCAACAAGTCCCTCAATTGTTCTTTTAACTTCTCCAAATCCATAGGGGCCATATGGTAAAGGGGAATAGAAATGGATTAAGTATTAGGGACGAGGTATATGCCAAAGTCTATTTTCCTTTTGGGAGGAACACTGGGAAGGTCATTTGGGAAGACATCAAGAAACTCATTTACAATCACAAACGACTCTATGGGAAAGACTTTAGACTCCACATTCCTAACCCTTACAAGATGGTAAAGACATCCTTTCAAGATTAAATTACGGGCTTTAATGGAAGAGATGAAGTTTTAACCTTGACCACCACACCTTCACATTCCCACTCAAGGACAGATTCATTTGGAAATTGAAACTTTGCCCTATGGGTTCTACAATCAATAGAGGCATAGTATGCATGCAACCAATCCATCCCTAGAATAATATAAAAATCCACCATGTCTAACTCAAAAAGAGTACAAGGCAAGATTTTATTCAAAATGCAAATAGGACAATTACTATAAACTTTCCAAGCAACAATAGATGCACCGATAGGAGTAGACACCTTATATAACTCATGCAAAAACTCGGGGTTAACATGGAACTTTTGGGCAACAAAAGGGGTAAGAAAATAATGGGTGGCACTTGTATCAATCAATGCATACACATTAAAGTCAAAGATTTTCAACATACCAGTAACAACATTGGGGACTTCATCAACCCCTTGCCTCCCATGCAAAGCGTAGAATCAGTTGTGCCTTGGGGACCATCTTGTCGGCCACCTCTCCCCAATGAAACTGGTTTAGCACCTTGTGGAAGAACCTCCATGCCTCAATTTGAATCAGATAATTTGAAGAACGAAGTCTGGGCAATTGGTGAAGTCTGAGTAACCAATTTGTCCATGTCGTGTCGCAACAATAAATCAGGTGTTATTTCGAAGGCAACCCAAGGTTTTTGATGTAATGGTATGGTTGTAGATTTATTTTCAATTTTTTAGACTCATAGGTACAGGGTTAAGTCAGCCATTTTTGGCTGAGAAGAGCGTGGAAGAGTCTCTATGACTAGTTCTATGTGTCGAAAAAAACTTTACAACCCATACACCATCTCGTATAGATTTCCAGTGAGAAAAAATGTTGTGCACTCCATTTATAAGTAAAGAGACTTTATGATGATTTTGGACTTTCTAAAGATGTGTTTAAGTCATGAAAATGTTGATAATGTTGTTGGGCCAGATTAAGCCCTTTTTCCAAAGATTTTACCTCTTATGAGCCTTTGAAGTTGATGCTAATGTAAGGGTAATGTTGATGATGATCCATTCTTATGTATTATGATTAGGCTCACCATTTGTGGTCAATAATGTTAAGAGATTCTTATGCAATGAGACGGATTTTTTGATTGAAAAAATCCATCACTATGGTTGTTGCAAGTTATTAAAGTATGATTATCTTATATATTCCGTGGGTTTAGACTTAGCACCAAGAGGAGTAGAAGCGAGTCTCCAAGTCCTCGAAGTCCCAAAACTACGTGCCACCGTATTTGAAGAGATTAGAGGCGTGTCCCCAAATCCCTTAGAGGCAAGTACTCTAGATATGAGGGATTGAGGCGAGTACCCTAGTGTGGGATTGAGGCGAGTACCCGAGTCCAAGAACTAGATGCAAGTACCTGGTTCACATAAGGTTTAGTGGATCCACTTAATCATTATAGGAGGTTCACCTTGGCAAGTACTTCCCCCTTTTTTCCAGTGTAAAGTTGACATTGGGATTCTAAGTTGTAGCTCGCTTGGTCTTATTTTAAGTGGATTGAGGATTCTTCCCACACTCATACATTATGTTCTATGTAAGATAAATGATTCGCAAGACATGATTTACTTAAGCATTGATTATACATGCTATATAGTTATTATACTATTTATTGCTTATCATTATGCATTTTGACTATGTTGCCTTTCTCTTATTGCATTGCATCATACATACTTAGTGCATTAAAACGTACTAACATACTCTATGCCTACATGATGTTACCATGTAGGGTTCGGAGCTCTATTTGACTATTCTCCTCCACGTGGCTACTTTGACATCTTGAAGATAAGCTTGGTGAGTCCTCAAGTTTGACACTATCAAAATTCTCTTGTTACTTCTAAAGTTTCTTTATGTTAATATTTTACATTATGTGGGTGAGCTTAGAAAATGTCATTGTCCTCGCTCCTATCTAAGTTTAGAGGTGTTGTTGGAATATTATGATGTATCTTTGCTATGAGTTTGACTCCTTATGATTTATGATATCGAAGAACTCCCTTAGCCCCGTTTATCCCTATTTTACTCTATTGTTTTTTATAATTACTTCCGCGATCAAGGATGTGTAATAATATGTTAAAAGGCTTATTTAGGGTCCCTTCTGGTTCCCCATTTGTCGTGTCACATCTTAGCCCTAGGTTCGGGTCAAGAAAAACTTGTTATTTAAGCACTAGTTCATTAATTGTCCTCGACATCGAACACACTGCATCGATTAAAGTCTTGTTCATTGTTGTGAAGCGTGTCACAACTATGAATAGGAGGCTATCAGGCATTTTAGGAAATGTTTCCCTTTGTCATGGTCTATGTCATGCTTTAGAAGTGACATAGGACTTTTCCCTCTAACAAATGTTCTTTGCTCTTCTAGTTGTTCATGCTGCTTGAAAGAGGAAGGGAAATGAAGGTAAGTTGAAGGTTTTGATTTTGATGGATCCAGGTTCCACTATTCCTTTCATTATTCCTTTTGTTTGCTTGTGGGCTTCTTGTGTGTCCTGAGTTATTTTGTGATCCTTTGGTGTGTACCCCTTGGTTGAGTCTATTGTTTCTAGAAAGTTCATAGGCATTGTTCCATGATTGTATTACATTAGGTTTTGCCTTGTGACTTATTGGATTTGATGTGGGGATTTTGATGTTATACTTTGGATGGATTAGTTGCATGCATGTTGTATCTCCATTGATTGTAGGGCGCATAGAGTTTGGTTCAAATTCACTAATAGACCCATCCTTTAATGAGGGCTTGTAAGGTGGTTGTGAAGAGGTAAATTCATCTATTGTCTTAAGGTATATAATTGATCCCTAAGGTTTCCTTTATCATCTTGTAAGAGTTACGGGTGCTGAACTTAAGTCATTTTATTGAGTTTGGTGATTAATGAGTTATTGAATGACCTTTATAATATTTTGAATTTGGGGTGGTGTCTTTTGGTTTGGCTTATGCATCGCTCATGTCTCTAGGTCTCATGAATAGGATCTTTAATCCCTACCTTATTATGCTTGTGGTGGTCTTTGGTGATGATGTGTTGGTTTGTTTCTGGAAGTGAGGAGGAGCTTGTGAATCGTTTGAGGGTGATGTTTTGAATGCTGATGCTTATGAGGTTGGATGAAGTTGAGGATGGTGGTGTAGTGGCTTTGATGGTTCCAAACCTTCTTGGGTTGAACGAGGGTCTAGTTTAGGCAAATTCTTGAGTCCGCCTTAATAGAGTTGGAGGTTTTCTCCCAAGGGGGAGATGGTGGTTTATGGTACCAATGTGGACTATGTGTGCATAAGGTTGACAATTGGGTTAAGGTTTGTAGGTTCTTATAAGGTAGGGGAAGAAATTGATAAGGTTGCATTAGAATTGGAGTCGCCTATTGGTATGAATATGGTTCATCCAGTTCTTCATGCTTCTAGATTTAGGGGATTTGTTTGTGACTCTAGTGCTATAGAAATCCTTGAGGTTGTGGGTGTTGCGGAGGATAACTTGAGTTATGAAGAGTCCCGATGGAGGTATTGGATGGAAGGGTGGAAAAGTTGATTAATAAGGATGCGGTGTTCGTCAAGGCCCTTTAGGAGAATCGTGAAGTCGAAGGTGTCTCTCGGGAAATGGAGTGGGAATGGAGCAACAATATCTGTATCTCTTTCATTCTATTCCAGCTTACAATAACACGTCAAGTCCTTTTTATGATTCTAAGTCTTATGTTTCAACCCCTATGTCATTTGCATGCATTCATGATTTTGTTGACAAGTTCTTGATGATTTTAACACTTGAGTTGAGAAGTTGAAAATGGTGTTTAAGTGAATTGTTGCATTCTTATTGGGGCTGATTTCTCCATAATTACTCATCATATGTACGTTTCTTTGACATTTGGGGAAGAATGTTCCCACGGGGGAGATATTGAAACACCCCACGTTTCCTTAGGGATGCCCCATAATCGTAGTTTCCTTATATTTCCAATTGGGGATATTTAAACACCCCTCCTCGTAGCTCGGAAAGACCCTATGGTGCATTGTTTTTCAATATCTCAAAATCCCCGTAGAATACGCAAATTCAACTCCATATTCTTGTTTAGAGGAAAAAACTGGCTGGGGAAACAAGTGTCTAAAAGGTATACTTCATCCGTGCAAACAAAATAATTTTTGGCGAAACTTCGCAAAAACAGTAGTTGTCCGCAACCAGTTCGGGATGTGGACCTGTTCAAAAAATTCTGAAATTGCTCGTTTTTACTCATGGGAAATTAGGTAATAACCCAATACCTATATAGGCGAAAATCCCTCATTGTTAAGTCATTTTGAGCAAGGAAATTGAAAAACCTCTCAACTTCCTCTCTAATCTTCATCAAATTGTCCATCCATTCTCAAGGTTTTCAAGAAGTCTTCTTGGAATTCAAGGGAACCAAGTCAAGCCCCTAGTCCTCCTCAAGATTCATGTGTCCCAATCTCTTTCAGGATCTAAGGATTTCATTCAAGCTTCAGGTCTCTATTCAAACTTCAGCAAGGAAATCTCGAAAGTCAAGGTATATGGGTTTCAATTGTTGAGTCCTTTCACCTATGGTGCCCAATCCTCCTTTTCACATAAGTTGCATATTTCTAAGTTGATTTACTCATGGGTCTTATTAAGAATTTGCCTATACACTATGTTGAGTTTTCATAAAAGTGTGACTGTTTGAGCATGTTTTGAACTATGAATCTTTCATCTACTTGAGAAAATTTATCACGACCCATGCCTAGGGCCTAGACGTGATCGGTGAAAGGGGAACCCGAAGGAATACCAAACAAGCCTCGTAGAATATCATTACACATCCTTAGTCATGGAAGAAAGATAAATTCATCATATTAAACATAAACAAGGGGAAATTGGGACTATAGGAGAGACTTATATTGAAATAGCTTGAATATCATAAGTGAGTCAAAGTTCAAGCATAACTTATATCTTGTCCAACAACACCTCTAACATAGAACTTAGCGGGGGACAAAAAAAGCAACCGGGATCACCCTCATAGTCAATGTATACGAAAAAGGAAAGATAGACTTTATTACATAGCATAAGAACATAGATATTGCCCTCGGACATAAGGACTCACCAACTAGCTTGAATAGATGCCACTAGCCACGTGGAGGAGGATAATGACCAAATAGAGCATAGGTTCCTATATGGTAACATCATATAGGCATATAGTATGCGTTAGTACGTTTGAATGTACTAAGTATGTAGGATGCAATGCAACAAGAGATAGGCAACATAAGCGAAATGCATAAACATAGACAATGTATAGCATAGTAACGATATGACAAGTATGAATAATGCTTGAAGTAAAATCATGCTTATATAAATCATAAAATTTGATTAGAAAGAGACCATCCTTTGGCTAATGGGTTTACCACCTCCCATCCTAGGTAATTGTGGTATCAACCCCTCAATTTTGTACACCACCCACCTCTAAGCTGATTTAGGTATCAAACCCACAATTTTGTTAATGAGGTATCAACCCCTCAATTTGGTTAATGAGGTATCAACTCCTCAATTTGGTTAATAAGGTAACAACCCCTCAATTTGGTAATGAGGTATCAACCACTCAATTTTGTTAATGAACATCATCCTTTTATCATAGTGGTCAAGGCATGGTACCCCCTCATCAAGACGTGGTCATCTTAGAATAATATAGATAATTCTCATAAATATAGCTCATATAAACATTCATTTCATCATCATAAGTCATTTAACTCATAAGACATGCATTGGACCTTCAATTCCTCGAGAAACCATATCTGGACATTTTATCAAACACTTGGCGGGTGTGTAATAGAGGTACAGAACCATACAATTTATAGATGAAATCATTGAAAATTCTTTTTAAAACCATCAATCAACACCTTGCAACACCCTCAAGCGATGTACATCAAAACCCCTCATCAAATCTTGCAATAGATCCAAGATTTATAGCTCAAAATATAGCAAAGCAGTAACAACTTTGCATAGCTTTAACATAGTTCATAGACATGCTCATACTAGTAAACCCATTTCTAAAATAAACTTTAAACCATGCAAATTGAGTAAAAAAGAGGTTAGAGCACAATGGGTGGAAGGACTCAATCGCTAAAACCCACATACATTGACTTTGGAGAGTTTCTTGACGAAGATTTGAAATCGAGACTTGAAGCTTGAAGGAAATCCTTAGATTCGGAAAGAGATAGGGACACTTGAATCTCGAGGAGGAATTGGGGCTTGACTTGGTTTCCTTGAATTCCAACAAGACTTCTTGAAAACCTTGAGAATGAATGAAGAATTTGATGAAGATTAAAGAGGATTTTGAGAGGTTTTTGGTTAGTTTTTAGGGATCAAAACGGCTAAACAATGAGGGATTTTCATGTATATACGTATAGGTTTATTACCCAATTTCCCTAGAGTAAAAAGAACAATTTTAAAAAAAAATTGAACTAGTTCGCGTCAGTTTCGTGTCGCAGACAACTACTGTTTTTGTGAAGATTCACCAAAAAATATTTTTCTTGGCACAAACAAAGTATACCTTGTAGGTACTCGTTCTCCCACGCAATTTTTCCCTCTAAACAAGAATATGAAGTCGAATTTGCAAAATTCTACATGGATTTTGAGATATTGAAAAAAATACATCTTAGGGTCTTTCCGAGCTACGTGGATGGACGTTTAAATATCCTCAATTTGAGATATAAGGGAATTATGATGGTGGAGGATTTCCTAGGAAAGTGCGGGCATTTCAGATGTGTGAAGGATTTTGATGTATATTTCATGAAGGTATTACCAAGTGTCGGTGGGAGGTTTTACATTGAATTCACTTGCATGATTTCGCTCCTGAATTGCATGGTTCTGTAATAGCATTGCACACTCGCCAAGTGTTAGATAAAATGCCCTTTTTTAGGATTCTTAAAGTTTTTATGAACTATTGGTTGGTTTATGATTCAAGAGACTTCATGATGATTTTGGGCTTTCTAAAGATGTGCTTAAGTCATGAAAATGTTGATGATGTTGTAGGGCTGGATTAAGCCCTTTTTCAAAAGATTTTACCTCTTGTGAGCCTTTGATGTTGATGCTAATGTAAGGATAATGTTGATGATTACCTATTCTTATGTATGATGATTAGGCTCACCATTTGAGGTCAATGATGTTAAGAACTACTCATGCCATGTCACTATGTTTGTTGTAAGTTATTAAAGTATAATTATCTTATAAATTCTGAGGGTTTAAACTTAGCACCGAGTGGACTAGAGGCGAGTTCCCAAGTCCCAAAACTACATGCCACAATAGGTGAAGAGATTAGAGGTGAGTCCCCAAATCCCTAAGACGGGAGTACCCAAAGTATGAGGGCTTGAGGCAAGTACCCTAGTCCGAGCTTGAGGAGAGTACTTGAGTCCACGAACTAGAGGTGAGTACCCGGTTCAGATAAGGCTTAGTGGATCCACTTAGTCATTAGGAGGTTCACCTTGGCAAGTAACTTCCCCTTTTCTTCCAATGTAGGGTTGACATCGGGATACCAAGTTGCAGCTTTCTTGGTCTTATTTTATGTCAGTTGAGGTTTCTTCCCACACATATGTATTATGTTCTATGTAGGAAAAATGATTTGTAAAGCATGACTTACTTAAGCATTGATCATACATGCCATATTATTATTATGCTATCTATTGCTTATCATTATGCATTTTAGCTATGTTGTCTATCTGTTGTTGCATTGTATCCTACATACTTAGTACATTCAAACATACAAATGCATACTCTATACCTACATGATGTTACCATGTAGGGTCCAGAGCTCTATTTGACGATTCTCCTCCACGTGGCTAGTTTGACATCTTGAAGATAAGTTTGGTGAGTCCTCAAGTTCGAGGACACTATCTACTTTCTCTTGTTACTTCTAAAGTTTGTTTATGTTGATATTTGACAATGAGGATGAGCCCGAAAAATGTCGTGGCCCCCGTACCTATCTAAGTTTAGAGGTGATGTTGGAATATTATGATGTATCAATGCTATGAGCTTGACTCAGTATGATTTATGATATCGAAGAATTCCCTTAGCCTCGTTTATCCCTATTTTACTCTATTGTTGTTGTATAATTGCTTCTCCGACCAAGGATGTGTAATGATATGCTAAGAGCCTTGTTTGGGGTCCCTTTGGGTTTCCTATTCTCCGTGTCACGTCTAGGCCCTAGGTCCGGGTCATGACAATAGCAACAGGGTACGTAAAATAAATAGCATCGAAGAAATGGCACCCAAACCATGTCAACCACATTCAATATGTATTCTATGCATTCAAAATTGAACCATAACATAACATTCACAAATTATCATTAAGTCACCCAAGACCAAAACATGTGTGAGTTATTATTCAACCATCAATTCACTCAGATATATTCAAACATCACGAGAATCACCACTTGACCAAATATTCTACATGCCATCATTTATTTCCTGCAACTACTTAGTCGATTCAACTAAGATAATTTAGTACAACTCAGACAACAAATGATTTCACAATTTCGGACTATGACACTCATAGCAATAGATTTGTTTCATGTCTAATTTAATCAATTGTATCATCCCACTATGCAAGTCATATACTACTGTATTGGTTTTACAAAGATAAACAATTTTAATTCATATGACAAGGCATTGCATAATTCCAAGTGATGAAATTCACATCTACTTACATGTTTCACGATAAATACTAGCAATCAAACATTGACTAACACATGATACACCTTATTCATAGGCAACCCCAAGTATTGGGACAAGAAAATCATGAGTTCACCCTCAATAATATCTTAAATCAATAACCCAAAAATTTTCAGTAAAAATGAAGTTTCAAGGATAGCATGTACCGAAATATTAAGTGAATGGTCAAGAACTAGGAAGTAAAACCCAAACGTTGAAGCCCTAACTTGCCAGAACAATAGGTGGGTAGCCATAATTTGGCCGAAATGTCGCTAGAAAATAAGGTGGTACGGGGTCGATGATGATTGGACTTGGGGAAGTTGAAAAGGCTTGTTGTATGCTTTTGAATATAAGGGGAAAGTGTGGGGTAATTTGATTTTACCCCTATTTTATTTCATTGACCGGGTCGAGTTAAAGTGGGTTTTTGATCCCATTAAACCTTGATTATAGGCCATAAGGTTTTCTATTGGTTTTAGAAACCCATTTTTGGGTATTTGGCTTTATGAATCCTCCTATGGGTGACATATGGACATAGAACTCATAGGTTGGTTCATAAGTGCCCCTAACACTTTATAAAATTTCCAAAATCTTACCTAGGGTCACGAACCCCATTAACAGCCCGTGGTTATATCTATAGACTGTAAGGTTGTCTCATGGACTAGAGTGCATAGATTTCTGCTCAGTATAAAGGTTCTATGAGTCAGTATATGGGTTATGATATAAACCATGACTCGTGGAAAAAGTCATAGAACCAATTTATCGTCCCTTTTTTGCACAGGTTTGTAGCCTTAACCCCGTTCTTGTGTACTCTCATCCAAACAAATGTTACCCTATAATTTTCTAGTTCAGGTGTCAAAATTATAACAAAAACATGAAAACTCAAGCTACCTATGAGTCCAAAAATCAAAACTAAAATAAATACATAAAAGTTACAACAAATATCTTGGGTTGCCTCCTAACTAGCACATGGTTTGGGGTCGCGGCATGGCTTAGTCAACTTGGTTACTCAAACTTCAATAAGTGTCAAGCTTACACCTTCAGATCATCAGGTCTCTTCATGGACTAACAAATATTGAAGACAACTTCTTCGTCATTTAATCTAAACTTGAGTTGGCCCAACACCATGTCCACTAGTGCTCGTCTAGTGGCTAGAAAAGGCATTCCCGAGATGATTAGGACTATGAAGTTAACCTTGTATTCCAAAACCATGAAGTATATAGGGACTATGAACTTTTCCACTTTACTAGAACATCGTGCAATATCCCCACAGGCTTCTTCACTGTTATGTCAGCTATCAACTACCGCATACTTATTAGTGTAGGGGCTCCAAAGCCCAACTACTTGAACACTGGAAGAGGCAATAAGTTAATGCTAGCTCCTAAGTTGCATAATACCTTTGCAAAGTTGACATCTCCAATGGTGCAGGGTATGGTGAATATTTCAGGGTCATCTTTCTTCTGCATTAAGGACCTTGTTGCTATAAAACTACAATGTTGAAGCTCTTGAGAGAGCTCTTGGCTCACCGTCCTTTTCATCGTCACTAGGTCCTATATGAACTTGGCATACGGTGGCATTCAGTCCAATGCCTCAATGAGGAGAATATTGTTAGATAGTTACTTCAACATAGAGATGAAGTTCATAAACTTGCCTTTCTCCTCCTTCTTCTTGAGTCTATGAGGGAAAGGAGGTGGAGTCCTAGGTATGGGTTTCAATTTCCTTAATGTTACCACTTCGTTGCTCATCCCATCCTTGGCTTTTTCAACCCCAGTCTCTGCATTCTTGCTTTCTACTGTCTCCTCATGAACCTCATCATCATCTACCAACATCAGCGGGGTGATTGTATGCCTACCACCTCGTGTAGTCACTGCTATGTTCTGTCCATCATTCTTTGAATTGTACATTGTGTTGCTTGGCATTGTACCCTTTTGATGCTGGTTCAACTATGTAGACATCTGACCAAATTTTTGCTCCAGTTGCTCAATAGACAAAGAATGAGACTCAATCTTTTTATTAATACCTGAAATCTTTGCTTTCATTTTGTTCAATGTCTCATATTGGGCATTAGCCTTCTTCAATAACATACAAAACAATTCCTCTAACCTCAGACTACCAACCCTAAAATCATAATTCTACCGTGGCAGATAGTGACCATTTTTTTGTACCCATCTCTGCGACCCTAGTAACAATATTTGTCTTGTCCTCTGTTTCTATCATAGTATCCACTCAGTTGTCGTCCTTGTAAACATTGTCTTTGTTGAAATTATGACTTATATTTCCTTGAACATGGTGCCAATATTCTTGATTGGACCCTAGGGCATTGGTCTGGAAACACCCCATCAGATCAGTCACAAAGCAAGAATCCTCCTCATATTAGGCCTCTCACAAATGGGTGCTCATGTGGACTGATGATGTACTGAATTTACTCATTCCTGACTCTGTTTCATCAGTAACCCCACATTAATACTTATCCACACTAACTCTTGCATTATATCTTCATTTACTTAGCTTGCTCCAAATTTGATCTAACTGAAAAGGAACTCTTTGTCATAAATTTGTGCTTTGTGCCCTATGGATGGTTCATTGTTGCCACCTTCTCCTATGTCCAACTATAATAAGTAATGGGCAATCTAAGAATGAGCCTCCAAATATGCTGTCAGCCTCAACTTTGCAATTGTAATCAAAGGCTCGATCGAAGATCTCCACCAAGGAATCATCACCAATCTTGTGATTTGGAACACTTCTCAAGCACTTTGTAAACCTCTCCTATGTGCTACTGATAGAATCACCAGGCAATTGCTCAATGTTATTGATCTAATCTTTCAACTTCGGCTTCTTTGGCTTGGGAAATACTTCTCCAAAAAGGCTTTCTGCATTTCATCCCACGTGGTGACAAAACTCTGTGGAAGCTCTACTAACCATACTGGCATCTCAGCTGTGAGAGATAATGGGATGACACTGAGCCCAACGACATCCATGAACAAATTTTGATTTTTCATCATACTCTTACAGACGTAAGCCACATTGTGTAGATGGATATGCAAATACTCTGATGGTAAGCCTGCGAACAACCCTTTATTCTGCAACATCTGCAATGAGCCACTTGATACAAAAAAAATAGTATACTCCGATAAAGGAGGCAACACATAGATCCAGTCGGTATGAACTCTATGCATTAGCAGCTGCATGTTGACCCTGTGGTGGTGGATTACATCCTCAAGTGGTGGCGGGTTGTCATTGTTTAGATTTCATGCAAGGTTTGCAGGATTATTGGTGGTGTCCTAGGCCATTCTTCATAATGTTATCAAGATATCTGGATTAAATGGAGTCAAGGGGATGCCTTGACTACTAGTACTTGGCATACACTAGACCTATACGGTGAAACAAAACAAAAACAACAAAAACATAAAGTAAGGAAAATAAGAATTAACTCACAAATTACTCTAATTATACCAATCTAAAAGCCATATTCCCAACAACGATGCCAAAATTTTTATCACGCCCAAACTATACCTTCAAATAAAGGTATAAGTGGTCATTCTCAAAATATAGAACCTAAAAATGGTTAGGATCGATCCCATGATGAATAAGGTCTAGACTTGGAATAATTATAAGCAATCAGAGTGAATTAACCAACTTCTTTTTCGAAAGGGGGGCGGTTTGTAAAATATAATAAACCTAAAAGCTATAATTCAACCATCAAGTTCAAGTGTTAAGAAATTAGTGGGAGAAGTAACTAGGGTATTATTTTCACAATTCAAGCCTAGGGCTTAGACATGACACGGCCAATGGGAACCCGAAGGGACCCCATACAAGTCTCTTAGCATACTAATCACACATCCTAGGTCACGGAAGCAAAATAAACAACAACAAGAGATGTAACAATAAGGGAAGCGGGACTAAGAGATGGCATTCATAAGAGCATAAAAGAGTCAAGCTCATAGCATAGGTGCATCATAATATCTAAGAACACCTCTAACATGGAATGGAGCAGGGGCCAAGACACTTTCTGGGATCAGCATCATAATAATAATAGTTCAACATAAAGAAGTCTCAAATATCAAGAGAAATGTAGATAGTGTCCTCGGACTTGAGGACTCACCAATGCTTATCTCTGAAGTACCGAACTAGCCACGCGGAGGATGATCAAAAGGTACTTCGGGCACTACATAGTAATATCATGTAGACATAGAGTATGCGTTAGTATGTTTGAATGTACTATATATGTAGAATTGAATGGAATAAAACATAAGCCAATATATCAAAAATGCATAATCATAAACAATAAATATAAGATCTCAATATGGTATGCATGATCAATACTCATAGTAAACATGATTGTAAATCATTCTTATTGCACAATATACATAACACACATATGTGGTAAGAGACCATAACCAACAAAGACCAAGTAGCTACAACTTGGAATCCAAGGCATGATACCCCCTTGGTTTGGTCGACAAGCATGACACTCCCCGATTAGGTGTGGTCTACTTGCCAGGGCAAACCAAACATGATAACATGACTTGATGGATCCACTACTATAGCAAGGGTAATAATCATAATCCTATGGTGGTACATAGCTTAGAGACTAAAGACTTTATATAAGGACCCCTTGAGTCGAGCCCCTATTTTAAGCCTCAATCGGTGCTAAGTCGAATCCCACAGAACTTGAAAAATAATCATATCCTGTATAACTTGTAAGAAACATGGAAACGTGACATGAGTAGCTCTTGAAACATGCTTGACCTCTAGTAGTGAGCCTAACTTTAACATGAATGGCTCTTGAAACATGAGTGTAGATCATAATCATACATGAACTCTTGCTTTAACATGAATGGCTCATAAGAGGTAAAATTCTTGAAATATGGCTTAACTTGATACTTGCAAAATCATAAATACTTTTCATGAATTCAATACATACTTGAAAGTCCTTAATCATCACATAGTCACTTGACTTGTAAATCACGAAATAGATCATCAATAACTTGAGAATTCTTGACTTGACATTTTATCAAACACATGTTGGGTTCATGATACTTTTTAAAAATCATACAATTCAAGAGTGAAATAAGATGAGTAAACTTAATATAAATCAACCCACCAACATGTAGTAAAGCTTTAGTTCATATGCAACCTGCCCGAACCTCTTAATAATTTGCTATGGCCCTATGTAACGTGGCCTTAGTTTTTTTTTCTTACCAAATCTCATAACCCCTTTCATTGGAGACACCTTTAAAAATACCTAATCCCCTATTGAGAATTCCAGTCCTCTCCTTCTAGCATCCGCATATGATTTGTGATGACTTTGGGCTATTTCTAGCTGCTGCTATATTACCTTAATTTGTTTCATGGCTTGTTGTACTAAATCTAGCCCAAGCCAGGTGGTTTCACCCACTTCAAACCATCCAATTAGCGATCTACATTTCCTTCCATACAAAGCTTCATAAGGTGCCATCTTAATACTTGAGTGGTAGCTATTATTATAGACAAATTCAATAAGTGGCAAGTGGTCCACCCAACTATCTTTAAAGTCCAAATGCACAAGCTCGCAACATATCTTCAAGTGTCTAAATGGTGCGTTTTGCTTGACTGTTTGTTTTAGGGTGGAATATTGTACTCAAATTCACTTGTGTCAAATTGAGGAGATCAAGGCCCTAAACAAAGTTAGAAAATTAAGGTGCTTGTAGGACTTAAGAAACTACCAGGTGAGTCACCTACTTGCTTAGCTTAAATTTGCTAGCTAAATGGAGACGAGGCCCAATATCGAACTTGTCCAAGTCCGATTATGAATAAAGTCCGTGTTAAGGGTGTAACTTTAGCCCGTGTTTTAGCATCATAAATGGACTTTATTTTAAACCAAAGATGAATAATAAAAAGGGGCCTAAGTACACCACAACCCACTTGGCTAATTGGGCCCAAACAAAATGGAGAGGAATTCGAAAAATGGGCAGCCAGTTAGAAGGTGAGGTGAGCGTGGTCCTGATATGTCAGCCCTACTGAGGTTTTGAAATGGGTTAGATCGGTTGCAACTGAGTTAGCCCTACCTCTAGCTTGTTCTGTTATACATCCTATTTTCTGCATATTGATGGGGTGCCAGTGTTCTCTAGATGAGTTACATGTACTCCAAAATGTTTTTGTTGAGTTAGATGATGGATGAACATTGTTAAAAGAGGTTATAGTAGTGGAAATTTTGGGGGTTGTACCTTGATATGGATATAGTGTGGCCATTGTGAGTGACTAATTGTGGTTTTTGGCTGAGTATTTTGCTGCATAGCATGAATTTGGTGACTTATAAGCACCGATGGCTACTATTATGGTTTCTGCCAAGAATTAATTATTAAATGCTATAGAATGAGGGTTGGATGTTAACAAGTACTGTGGACCATGTTTGAGGAGTGATAAATGAATGTCTGGGTACGAAGGGAAGTATAGAGAGCCTTTTGAATGGGTAGTCTATTGGGTATTTGCTGCATTGGTGGGTGGTTGGTGGCGATGCCAAGTAGATTGGATAGCAAGGGAAAGGGATTTTGGACCTGCGTGTGAATGAGAGCATATAAGCTATTGTCTGCAGTTATTTGGTTAGCCTGTGGGCCATTTATGGTGGGTAGTGGGAATCACTTATATAAGGAAGCCAGGAATAGAGTAAAAGTCGTATTTGTAAACCACGTGTTCAGTTATGAACATCCATGATTATCCCAACATCTGATGATGTAGTAAGGATATGTATGTCTTGCTGATAGATCCTCGTGACTTGTCCGTTGATTAAATGGATGGGACAAATAATGGATTCTTAAGACTTCCTTGTTGAATTGTCGCACTGACTCACTATTATACACAGACTGGTGGTAGGATTTTTGGATAGAGGGGGCGGAACTGAGTTATTGTAGAATATGGAACAAGCTTATGACTTCTATACTTGTGGTGTGCAGTGGAGCCTACAGGTATGCTTGTGTTAGCACTTTTGCGGATAAAAGTCTTATTAGTAGGGGATGTTTTAATGACCCTTCGGGTCATTTATGACTTTGCTGTTATCATGTTGACTTGAGCATGTGTATTGTGATCTGGGACTATTGGGGTAATTATTGGTTGGGTTATTCGGGAGTTATGTGGATTTTTGAGTTAACTTGAAAGTTATACCCATAAAATGAGTTTTCAAGTAAAGTCCCAGTAAACAACCTCGAAATTGAATTCTAACAATTCCATTAGCTCGGAAACATCGAATTAGGCTAGGAGCATGTCCAGTGCAATTATATATGGATTGTGAATTCGGACGCCAAAATCAATTGATAGTTGACCTAGTCAATGCTCTTGGGAACCTTTTCCTTGGATGAGAATTTTAATAGCGCGGTTAGCTCTGGAATGTCAATTTTGGTCTAGGACGACCCCTCATTTGATACTGAGGATGTCTGGAAACATTGAATTAGGCTAGGAGCATATCCAGTGCAATTATATTATGGATTGTGAATTGGACCGCCGAAACCAATTGATAGTTGACCCAGTCAATGCTCTTGGGAACCATGCCTTGGATGAGAATCTTGATAGCGCGGTTAGTTCTGGAATGTCAATTTTGGTCTAGGAAGACCCCTCATTTGATACCGAGGATGTCTGGATGTGACTCGACCCCCTGGGGGGCTTTCCATTAAAAGTTATTATGAAGATGTGGGACCCTCACTTTATCATAGGAAGCTCCGTTAGAAATATTTTTTGACTATACGGTTGGGTATGGAACGTCCAAAACCGTAGGGTTACATAGTTCATTTGAGAAAATCGATGTACGAATGAGCCTGAAATGATGAAACGAAAATTGAGGGATGAATGGCAAGAGAGGACGAGTTTGGCAGATTGTGGGGATGACACGTGAAGCAGTCAGGGTCTGCCACATGTCAAATAGGTGTCATGCCCTTTGCCTATATACATGTGGGTTTTGGGAATATATTACATTTTCCCTTTCAACTTCTCACCGCGATTCCGAGCTCATTTTTCATCCAATTTGAGTGGTTCAAAAGACTACATGACTTGAATTTTTCGAGGAACATCGTGGTGAATTCGGATTCAGGATTTGACATGTATTTCAAGGTAAATCTCTACTTTTCTTCATTGATATATCGGGAATTAGTGAAAATATTACATTGCAATATCTCAGTCATTTCTTAAAGGAATTAAGTGAATTTTGTGTCTAAATTATTTTACATTTTGAGAGGGACGTTGTAGTATTCTGGGGGTTCACTGATTTTGTCTGATTTTTGAGAATTTTGGCCGAGAAAGATTTGAAAAGAATATTCTCGCGATAAAGTTTTTAACTTCATTTTTGGGCCTTTTCCTGTTCTTCTGGGTCCGTTTTGGCTAATTTCTAGCTATGAATTCTGGGTGATGTGGGGAATATTTATAGGTATTGGTTCGCTATTTTGAGTGTGGGCCTTGACTTTCCCCATTTTAGTCTTAATTAATGTAATTTCACCTGTTTCTTGAGATTTTATAGCCAAATCAGTCGTAATGATCTTGTGACGTATGTTTTAATAGCCAAGAAGTATCTGTGGGTAATTTGGAGGGGAAAAGATTGGTTGGATTGACTCAAAGCAAGATACATTGGATGCTATTTAGGCTAGGCTTTTTCTAAACCCTAGATTGAGTTGAAATATTTGCATATTCGAGTTGGAATGTGTAGGAATGTACTGCTTATGGATTGAGTTGTGAAGTATATATTGTATATGGCTGGATGTGATCTGTGTGTTAAGCATATATAATGTTATACGACGGTAATTGTTGTATTGAAGGTTGTATTGGATGTAGCTACTATATTACCTTGAGGTCTTACATTATGTGACTATGAAAGGGCCTGAAAGGGGTTGGCTAGAGCTGTGAACATGTAACAAGTATGTATACTAAGTTTGACTCTTGCTTGTATAGATGTGTGGTCTGAGGCACAGGCATATACTAGCCATTGAGGTTGACCTATGAATACATGCTACCCTGCACGCGAAATCTGTATCTATATATGGTTTGTATGTGTATGCATAATGTGGCCACAGTTATCTATATCTTTTCTGAGTACTTCTG
Source organism: Solanum medicagineum (assembly GCA_026153255.1). Taxonomy (NCBI): domain Eukaryota; kingdom Viridiplantae; phylum Streptophyta; class Magnoliopsida; order Solanales; family Solanaceae; genus Solanum; species Solanum medicagineum. The sequence continues at coordinate 13,284 of JAPFFP010044521.1, read as the reverse complement.
GTAAAATTTCCTGACTAAACATCATTTTGTGTTGCTATGTGGTATATGGTCCTATATCTTGTTCTTATCTTTTATGTGCTTGTGCCACTAGTAAGTGACTAGAGATATATTGTGTTCTGGGGATGGTCATAGTTGTACCCTTAAAAAAGCCTTATGACCTATAATACGAGATACGTTCACACTAACCCACTAGCGAGTTAGAGATAGGAGTGTGACCCTGTTAACAGGGTGTATGTTATATCCTATGGGATTTCTGGGCTATCTGGATAAGACACTAGTTACATGGATTAGTCCTGGGGACTGGCATCCAATTGAGAGGGGCACATTTTAGTGGGCTGGCACATGGTTGTCCAAGGCGATATCCATTGTGGCCGTTGGGCTACGATATTATTCTAGTGGGTGTCATCCTTCTGATTGTCCAATCTCTTGGATCTTAGCTTAGGTTACACCAATGTTGCCCTATGAGTCACTTTACACAGAGAAAGGGCCTGGTAGAGGCCGAATATGGGCTAGTTGCCTGGGGCAAGCATGTGTTCTGACTTGACTCGTACCGATATGATGTTTATAGCATGTCGCTACTGAGATATGATGACCATGGGACTGTGCATTGGCTATATGTCATACTGCGGCTTGACTCTAGTATAGATATGACTCATCTGGGTTTGGGTATCCTGGATATTTATGATTTGTCGTAATGGTCTATGATTACTCTGGGAACTTTTGATTGATGAGGTTATAGTATACTTGTCCTTGGTGAGGCATGATTCTACAGTGATTTGTGATATATATACTTTGGTGTGTTGCTGACAGTTGTTGTGCGTTGGTTCATTTCATCTAATACTGGGGTATCTCTTGTATCTAAGAGAGGTGGTGATTATGATTATGTGGGTTGGATTGAGACTAGGGGATAGCTAGGTTCAGAGAATCGTCACCTACGTTTACTATTGCCATGATGCGATTATCATCGCCTACGTTCACTCTGGGCACGATATGACTTTGGAGTTTTGAATCTGGACAGATTGGTTGAGTGATTGATACAGCTCATCCCAGATGATGCTCCCCATCACCGTCTGAGCACCGGTGGTCACGTCTGTAGAGTCTAGGTACTAGGTGACACTCCGCGTAGACTTGTGTCTGGTGGGCTGCGACTATGATACCAGGTGGTGGATGTAGATTCTGAGGACTGAGTATTGGGTCAAGGACCCCGTGATATTCTGTGGGGCGAGGCTCTTTATTTATACTCTGATGTTAAGACACTGTTGTTTTTGATAGGGGGATTCTTTCTCCTACAGGGGAGACATCCCACTGTTACATTTATGGTCAGACCACTTAGCCCTAGCTGACTACCCGACCGAATCCCCGGGTGATATTAGGGATTCGAGTCCCCGTGTGATACTACTTCTAATGGGTCAGGGTCCCGGTTACTATTATCATGTTAGAGGTTGGGGGGAGAATGTTTACTTGGGATCCACTCACCTACTCACACCCTGATTGTGTGGGGGTGTACCTCCTGGCTTATAGGGGCTCAGGGGGCGTTCATGCTTAGAACTAGGGCCTTACACCCACATACAGTTTACCCTTATTCTGATGATGTGCAGAGTTAGGGTCTGTGATGGTTCAATGGGATTCTATGATGGTTCGATTAGATTCTGTGATTTTTTGTCGACATTATTATTGTGCACAGGTGTACCCAGTTGGCGTATAGACATAGATATTAGGGTCTTACACCCGCGTATAGCACTATACCTCAGTTGATGGCAATTATGGTATTGGCCTAAGCAGTATTCGTCAGTCAGTATCAACGATCAGTACTTGGGTTGGTTTAGGTTATCATTGTTCTTCACTACGATTAGTTCAGTAGTGGTTTAAGGGTTCCCAGACATGCCCATGCCTTGATCTGAGTTTGTTTTGCTACACTGCTGCAGTTCTCCTTATATTTGGGCTTTATATGTGTTACTATTTCACTCGGTCGCCCGATGATGCCTACTGGGTGCCTTTTCTAGTATTCACCCCTATTTCTTCATCTTCCCATGGTGCAGATCCAGGTACGGACTATGGTAGCTGAGTTGCGGAACTTAGGGAGTGCTTAGGAGACTTTTGGTGAACCTCGGAAGCTTGGGCTTTTTCGTAGTATCTTTCCTATTAATGGTCGTCTTTTGCATCCAGACATCAACCTTGTACAATAAGTTTGGTAGTTGTAGGTGCACTCGTAGTTTTGTATATTATTATGATTATTGATAGATGTGAATGATATGTCCTTGTGTCTATTGTAGCTCTGTGCAATTGACGTCCAGGTTCTGGGTAAGTTTCAGTGTATATATTATTGTTGTATCAATTTGGTTTGGACTAGAGAGCTAGGACAGGTGCTCTTGGATTGGGAATTGGCTTGCCTGTAGGTCGGACCAACAAGTGCCATCATGACCAGGACCGGATCGTGACAGGTAATTAGGGCTTAAGGGTCATTATAGGTCCCCTTCTCATTGCCAAAATGACATGGTTTTGGTATAGAATTGATGGAAATGACCGAATTGCCCCTTATTAAAAACTGTCGAAAGCCATGTACGAGATTGATGGGCCCAAATTGACACTCCAAAAGGAATAGAAAAATGGTCATTGATCAAATACAGGACGCAACCAGAGTTGAGGTCAATCACACAGGGAATGCGTGAGAATAAATCTATTAGCACCCTTTTCAGATGTAATATCTATTCCCAAAACTACAATGCCTAAAGTTAATAGGGGGTTTTGGTTTGTGTAAATTAAACTACTAAAGTAAAGTAACAAACGAGTACGAGGAGTACTGGAATTTAACTGATTAATACGAAGCTAGGATTGTGTTCCCCTGACATCTCATGCAATAGCCGAATCTATGTGGTAAACTCATTCATGATCACGTACACAAAATCTAACAAGTGATATATCACCTAATTCACCTTACTGTACTTCTTAGCTGTATCTCATTCATCACCTCTCGGTCTCAGAACGTATACTTACTAACCCTTGTTATTGACCCCAGAATACTCTCACCTTTCGGTCTCAAGTACTTAGACTAGGTTTAAAACCCAGATTTCTATCTCCTTACCCTTGTCGCGATACCGAGGGCATTCAAACTTTTTGTGACCCATCTCCCCACAACTAAAACAAGCATTAGTGTCCTTCAAACATGGGCCACTATGACCCCTACCACACTTTGGACACCTAACTATAGGAGCCACACCACCAACACCTTGAGGCCTTGGGAAATCATTAGCAAAGCCCACCTTGGAAGCATGAGAAGACCCTTGGCCATGGTAGGACTGGCCACCCCTTTGGAACTTACCCTCAAAATAGGACCTCTTGGCCTCATGACTCCTTCTCTTCCTCAATTTATCCTCCTCTATTTGCTCGGCATAGGTCATCAACCAAGACAAGTCCATATCACTAATTAGCATAGTAGATTGACATTCTTCACTTACTAAGTTGGAGACCCCAATTACAAACTTATTCATCCTAGATCTAGGATCGGCCACCAAATGAGGAGCATACTGTGAAAGTTGGTTGAACTTGAGGGCATACTCCCTCACACTCATAGACACTTGTCTCAAATTCATAAATTCCACCAACTTAGCTTCCCTAAGTTCAAGGGGGAAGAACTGATTAAGGAAGGCCACCTTGAACTGCTCCCAAAGTATCACATTACCATTTTCCTTCTCCCTCTTCCATTGGTCAAACCATATTTGGGCTACCCCTTTGAGTTGGTACGCCACCAACTCTACCTTTTCATTCAGCCCAACACCCATGATAGTTAAAATCTTGTAGACCTCATAAATGAACTCTTGTGGATCTTTATCCACCTTTGACCCATAGAACACCGGAGGACTCATCATCATGAAATCCCTTACCCTAGTGGCCGGTGTAGGAACATGATGGGCTTGGCCCCCTTGGTTGGCTTGATTAGCCACCACTAGTGTAAGCAAGGTGAGAACATCCTAAGCTCCCCATTAGTTGATTGCTCCTCGGGGTGCGGGCTCGTCTTCCCCTTGTATTAGGCATGATCTAGCATAGCAAAGGACAATCATTAGGGGGAAAGCTTACTTCAAATCTATAGAACGACTTAAAACATGAAGAAGGGAAATATTTCCTAGAACGTCTCATATCCTCCTACTCATAGTTGTGGTGCACAACACAACCATGAATAAGACTCTAATCAACGCGGTGTGTTGGACCATGAGGATCTAATAACCTAGTGCTCTAATACCACCATTGTCACGACTCAAACCTAAGGCCTAGACGTGACCGGTGAATGGGGAACCCCAAGGAACCCCAACAAGCCTTGTAGCATATCATTACACATCCTTGGTCGCGGAAGCAATAGAATACAACAAGAAATAACAAATTGGGACAATCGTGGCTAAGGGAACACTTCCATATCATGAACAATAAGAGTCGATAGATTTCAAAGCTCATAGCATAGATACATAGCATGTCCAACAACATCTCTATTATATAGATAAGAGCCGGAGCCAAGACAAAGCAGCCGGGCTCACCCTCATAGCTAAAGTAACAATAAAGAAGAGTGATCAATACAAAATAAGAGAAACTTAGACTAAGGTCCCCGAAGTGGAGGACCACCAACTAGCTTGAGTAGTACCGAACTAGCCACGTGGAGGAGAAGGATGATCAACTTGTCCACCAGTGCCTATATAGTGATATCATGTAGGCAAGAGTATGTTTTAGTACGTTCGAATGTACTAAGTATGTAGGATACAATGTAACAAGAGATAAGTGAAATATTCTGTATTTAAGCAATTAACTAACATATAATAAGATGATATGCATGAGTGCTGCTTGTAGTAAGGCCATGCTTCATATATTATAATACAAGTGTGAAAATGGATCATACTATGGTGGATTGTTGCACCCTACCACCCATGGTGATTAAGGTACAAACCCCTCAATAGGTTATGAAGGTACAAACCCCTTGATAGTTTGGAGGATGGTCACACCCTACCTCCCATGGTGCCAAGGTACAAACCCCTTGATAGGTTAGAGGATGGTCATACCTCACCTCTTATGGTACCAAGGTACAAACCCCTTGAAAGGGTAGAGGATGGTCACATCCTACCTCCCATGGTGATTGAGGCATACCCCTCAATTGGCTATGGTCAATTCAACACTATCTAGAGAAATACCATAAACATACTTTTCTTTTCTCATCATCATAACATCATATACATATTGTTCTTTCATTATCATAATAGTACGAGAGTTTATGCTTGCATCCAAGAGTTGAATTACTATCCGGATTCAAAGTTCCGAAATTCAACATGTTTGATGGACATGGAGATCCAATTGCACATCTTAAGAACTACTGTAGCAGATTAGTGGGTATTAACAATGACGAAGCTATTTTAATGAGATTATTTATTCAGAGTCTTTCCCGAAATAACTTTCACTTTGTACGTCAAACAAGATTTTGACAAATGGCTTAGGTGGGAAGATATGGCTCGAGACATTGTAGAGCAATACAAATTCAACGTAAAAAATGATCCTACGATGTTGGACTTGCTCGAGTTAAAGAAAATGTCTCATGAATCTTTGGAGGAATATGTCACACGATGGAGATTAGAGGCTTCTAAAGCATGTCATTTGCCGCACAAAGAGGAGTTAGTCCAAACTTTCATCAAATCACTTGACGGTATATACTACAAGACTTTATATTTCACAAGAATCAAAAGTTTTGATAGTCTAATTCGAATTGGAAAAGAATTAGAATATGCCATACAGACAGGATGAATTGTTGATGGACAAATTTGTGATCAAGCATTGAATAATAGAAACAAGGACGCTTTGACCTCGATGCCTCGAAAATAGTGTAATCAAAATACTGAGCAGGTTCATGCTATTTTTGATGTGCATCCCAAGCCTCTCAATCCCAACCTTCTCTTGCATGGTCTGATTCTCACAAAAATTTCTCAAATGTTTATCGAACACATTCTAAGGCAAGGAAGCCTTGTACCTTCACTCCCTTAAGTGAGATGTTGGCTAGTATGTTTCAAAGATTATGGGCTCAAGGACTTTTGAAACTAAGAAAAGGATGGATTCCTCCACACCCTTCTTCAACTTTTGGTCCCGCTAAGAATTGTATGTATTACTCAAATATTCAAGGTCATGATACTGAGGAATGTCAAGCATTGAAGAACAAGATTCAAAATTTGATTGAACAAGGAAAAGTGATAGTGCGATAACGGACACCAAACCATAATCGCAACTTAACTATGACAAATGTTGTTACTGTTCATGGGATCCTACCAAACATTTGTCAAAGAAGCGCAAATCACATCAAAGGATTTGATGAAGAGATGATTCTTACTCCCTATCTACTTTATCAAATAATTTCTTTCCTTCCATTCCTTTCTCTTGTATTCCTGAACTACGTTTGACTCTATTTCCTTTTTGGATACATAGGCAGCCCATTATTGGGTCTGGTCATAATAAAATTTTTCTTTCTTTCCTCAATTCAATCAAATCCCTTCAAATTGAATCTAGAGTTGATCGATCCAACTTTCAGAAATCAATGACATGCAGATTCAAAATCAAGCCTTAATGTTAAATATAAGATAATCACTTTCTTTTTAACTGATAAATTTTTTTAGTGGGTCAGGAATATAATGATCACACAAGTCAAACTAGGGCAGAATTTTTGAGACTCCTCAAAAATTTATGAGTATACAACATTTCAACACACAAGAAGTGAAAACTTTGTATATTCTAAACTAGAATTCTCAAAAATTTCATCACAATTAAGTGCGAGTTTGGGCTCGAGGAAATCAAAACAACAAAGGTATGATCCCATCTTATTTTTCAAAACTCAAGATTTTTCTTGAAAAATGCAGGAACAGACAATATCCGGGCCTACTATTAGATCTGACTGAAAGAACTTCTAGTTGGGCCTACTACAAACCAAGTAACCTTTCTAATTATTTGAATTCTTCTACCGTTTAAGCCTACTATCAATCATATTATTGCATACAGGTTCATCCGCCTTATAATAGGAGACTCAGGCTCGTCTATTTTATAATAGAACACTCAGGCTCTTCCACTTTACAATAGAACATACAAGCTCCTCCGCCTTACAATAGAACATTCAGGCTCGTTAGCCTTACAATAGAACATTCAGGTTCGTCTTCCTTACAATAGGACTCTCAGGATCGTCCGCCTTATAATTGGACACTCAGGCTTTTCACCTTACAATAGAACATTTAGGCTCGTCCGCCTTACAGTAGGACATTTAGGTTCGTCCACCTTACAATAGGACATTTAGGCTCATCTGCCTTATAATAGGATATTTAAGTTATCAATTTATTTATTGATATTTACTTTCACACTATCATATTTTTGTATACTAATAAATCTATTCAAGGTTAAGCTTTCTCTTTTAAAAGTTAGTTGGTTGGATCAGTACAACCCTTTCAAAGAAAGTTTAGTGTTTATCGAAATAGATACAATTTCTTATTTACCCTTGTCACTTCTTTATTTTATCATTCATTGCATTGATTCATACTTTCTATATTTATGAACTAACCGCTTCATTTAGTTATATTAGAAATTGCAAATATCGAAGACTTCTCATACCTCAAACGTAATTTTCTATTCCCATATCGCTGCGCTTTGACATTAAATCATTTTCTTACTCTATCTTGCCACATCATTCGTGCTACATCATCACTACTACCTCGTGCTCTAATCTTTCCAATTCAAGCTACTATCGTTCCTACTTCGAGCCCCGTACTGTTATTTCTATTTTTAGGATTCTCAATCATTCCTAAATTCAGAACTACACACCGCTTGATTCTCCTATAACCAGAGATATGTAGGCAACTTGAAACCGAAGTCTCGACCGTAATATTTTTTACAACCCTTTTTGTTCATTTGGTCCTTCTGATATCATCTCATCGGTCGGACAAAATCGGCTACTCCGTCAACTCTCTTTGCTCGAAAATTCATCCTTCATTCCCAAGTAAAGAAGGGGCAACTGTTGACACTCAATTTTGACTGACCTATATCCTTTTTAGATGGTCATTTTATTAAAATAGGTATTTTCAAAACTTTTAAATAAATGCATCTATTTTCACTTTTATCCAAATAATTGTGTATTTTTAACATTCTTGATTTTCAAAAATTGTTCGTAAATTATTTTTTCATCTTTTAAAAATTATTTTTATTATTATTATTATTATTATTATTATTTTACCGATAAAAAATAGTAGTAATATTTATTATTATTCAATTATTATTTATTACTATTATTATTTAATATATCAATATCGTATTTCAAATGCATTATATATTTTTTATATCATTTTATCAATTTGTTTAAATTAAAATAATAATTTTAATATGATTAATATTTTTACATAATGATTTTAGCATATATTAAGTATTATTTTAAAATATTGTATAAAGGTGTATATTATATTAATGACAATCTATTTATTGTCATCCCAATTTATTTAATTCGTAGCCTTTTTAATTTAATTTCTTTCAATTCTAGTCAAATCCTCTACAACTTATTTCAATTCTCGTCAAATTCTTTTTCAATCCTAGCCTAAATTGAGTGAATTTGTGGCTCAATTTCAAATTCTAAAACCATTTTTATCAAAATTTAATCTCGTCCATTCATTACTATCTAATATAATGGTGGGGACTAAATTCCTTTTAATTTACCACAACCCCCCCAAACCCTCACTTGATCCCTCATTTTTTTCACTTCCTTATAAACATAGTGCCGCCCCCATTCCTTTCATCTCTCTCATTCTCTCTGACCACCGCCACCGGAACCACAGCCAAGTTCCGGCAGAATCTCTTCCCCCTCACATCATCACCAACCCGCCACCCTCTCCTTCTCTCTTCTTTCTTTCTCGTCTGTCCAGTAACCAAATTAGTCCCTCTCTCTCTCCGATCCCATCCCCTCCACCACCATGCAACGCCACCCTTAACCCACCTGGAAACTCCAAAATCCAACCCCCAATTCGCACCAAAATTACCCCCGAAAAACCCCAAATTAGCCGCCAAGATTCACCATTACACAGCCCCAAATGACCTCCTTCAAAATCCACCAACGGCGACCCTTCTTCTCTACCGAACTCCATCAGAAAAACCCCTTTTCTCCACCTGAAAATCGCCTAAAAACAGCCTGAAAATAGCCTCAAAATGCAGCAAATATCAGCCACCTTCGTCCGCCCAACAATATCCTTAAAACAGCCCCTGCATGTTCATTTTTTATGTATCAAATCCAAGGATGCTCCAGTAATAAGTTAGGAATATGAAGATCACTATGTGTTGGAGCTCAATATACAACGGATTCCGATAAATTCATCCCTTGTTTGATCTTCTAACACTTATATTTAATTGATTGCGTCTTTTACTATTGCACACTGCTGGAAATTCAGTATTTAATTTTTCATTCGCATTTGCTCATTCAGATCTCTGTAATTGTGTGAAATCCACAATTGTTACTAGTTTAGCTGTAATGCCAATTTTTACGGCTGATTTGTTACTACATTCTTCTTAATGTGTGACTGATTTTATGATGTTGTGATTAATTACTTCAATGCTGAAAATCTTTATGATTCGTATTCTCTTTTATGGATTTTCTTTAAACATGTTTTGAGATAATTGTAGTACTTGTGTATTTATCAGAAAATCATGCTCGAAATGAGTTAGTCCTTTTCTCTTGTGCTGTGATAGCCCTCAATTGCGTTGTTTTGGATAAAATGATTTTAACTGATTTTATGCTAATTCATCCTAAAATCATAGTTTACAGATATTATTTTTCTTATTAATTTTCTCTATACCTTGATTATCTAAAAGGAAACCTTGAAATTATCCTTTGACATGATTATATACGGCTCTTGTGAATTTTGACATGATTGAGCTGATTTCTTTACTTGATTAGTATTTCATTATTAAAGCAAGCGTTAATATGCTAACTGATTCTTATTACTTTATTTAAATTTGAACAGATTCTTACTTGTATTATTTTGGTAAATCTCTGCGAATCCTTTTTTGTTTTGAACAACGAAATCCATAACATAAGGGGCGTTTAAATGCTAAAAAACCAATTCTAATTCTATATATTCTTTCTGATTTTTATGCCTTTATCTTAGCGAAAAGATCAAATGTCCAATCCATTTATTTTTCTGGTATTCAAGTAGGTTGGAATATGTATTATCATAATAATGGTAGAAATGGCCAGATATGGTATATTTTCTTTTCTTGAATTATTATTTTTTCTTCACTAATCTGCTCCATATTCACCATATAAACAAACCTTCTCATTCACTTAAGAACGGACAAACACTGATTATATAGGATTCTTCCTCTCTTACTCAAAAATAATTCTCGCAACTCTATGCAATTCTACAAGTTTCATAAAGGAAAAAAAAAGAAGTATCATATTATATTCTTCCTGCTCAATACATTTTCGCACATCATTCTACCCTACTTTGTTAACGCTGTCTCTCTGCTATTGCTTCATTTCGATACAAACTTCTCTTGACACAAGCATTGCTCGAAATCCTCGCGATTCTTGTGAACTTGATGTGTCGAGAGTGAAGGGCGATTCTAAATTTAAATCATAGTATTCTTTAATCTTTGTATGTATTCTTCTTTTGTTACTGTTTATTTTTAAATATCATAATGTTTTTGGTAGTTTTTGCCTGTATTTTAGCAGAGCTTTTTTAGGTTGTTTGGGACGAAAAGATTGCTTGGATTGGAATTCGGACGGATTGGCATTATTAGGATTTTTATTTCCGCATTTCTTTACATTGTTGTTTCTTTAAGAGTATTTTTATTTTAGTCCGTGATAAGCTGTAAATAGTCTATAATAATAATAAAGTCGAGGACTAAGGGGGAGGGTGCTACTTGCTTGTTTTATTTATTTTTTTTATAATCATTTATTACTTGCTTGTTTTATTTATTTTTTTTATAATCATTTATTTTATTTATTTACTTATTAATTTTTGTGTCTGTGTTAGAAAACTTGCTCATAGGATTTACTTGCTTGATTATGATTTTTAACTTCATCATTATGCTTTTGTGGACATTTATATATTTAATTAAAAGAACTAGTTTAAATCTAGTATGTTAGTTGTTTAGTTTTAATATTGTCATACATGTGTTAAAATAATTCACTCCTTTTATGATGATCAATATCTCATTCGAATAGTTGTCAACTTTTTTTTTAAAAAAAAAAAAAAAAAAAATGTTCTTAATTTGAAAATCTAATCTTCTGGATTTAATACTATCCTGATGCTTATAAAAATAAATTGTTATAATCACCTAGATATCAGGATCATAGGATTTATTTTAATTATGTCATACTTAGAAATCATGTTCATGTATATTTAATAATTTTCAAATTAATTTCATGTCAGATAGGAATCATGCCTATAGAATATCATGTGTTAATGTTTTAATCAAGCTTCTCAATGTGTTGCTTCATTTAAAATCATGGTTACAAATTTTAAATAAATTTTTTTGTAAGTTATTTCATAAGTCTTAAAATAATATCACTTGAATTAATGAACTTTTTTTTCTTGAGTAGCTACCATAGAAAATAAATTTCTTAAAAATATATTTAGAAATCATGCTTATGATATTTCCCACAAGTTTTGTAATTAGAAATTTATGTCTATAGGATTTGTTTTCTTAAACTTTTAAATTAACTATTGTTGCTCATATGATTTTGAATACTTTTAATGGAGTACATCATTTAAATATATGGTTATAAGTACTTTAGAATATTAATCTATTTTAAATCATGCTTCATTAAGTTTTCAATATGATATGGATACACTTAGCATGATACACCCTTGCACTTTTTTTGTGTTTTCAAGCATGTTAGATAAATTGTTTGGAGGTTGTTTGAAACTTTACGTGCTACTTGTTAGTCCTTTATGTTTTATTTGACGCGAGTCTAATTTGTACCCCTACATTCCCTTTAAGTGTAGAACCACCAAAAATAGACGTCCAATGCCTCTTGGACATTAGGAGGGACGCTAAGCACTTTAAGAAGACTATTAAAGTTTATTTTTTATTTTTTATTTTTTATTTATAGTGCGCTTTTAAAATTAATAATAAATTAACTTAGGAGGGGTAGGGGTATGTAGGACCCTCGGAGATGATGATCTATACTCGTGCTTAATAGGACAAACCTTGTGTAACACCTAGTGAAATGACAAAAATAACCCTAGAATTAACCTTGCGTGTAACATATCTTCCCTTGCTCCATTTGCAAATCCGAGACTGGATTTACGATCAGAGCGAAAAATCAATTCGAAAAATGGTCTCGACTCGACAAAAACTCAAAAAATGTAAATTATTTTTCTTCAAGAAAGCTCAAAACAGTGGGGTTTCTCCGCCCCTTCCGCGACGCGGAGTGGACCCTGAACCACACTTTATTATTTTTTCGAATTTCGATGAAAAGTGAGAATTTATGAAAAAGTGAGAAATAACACTAGTGCGCATCGGACACTAGTGTATTTCAGGAGCAGATTTATTCTTTTAATGGGGAGGGGCAATTTTGACCTTTTCCACGCTTCATATCCTAAACTAATCCATTTTTAAGTCGTATTTAATCCCTAAAACGTAAATTTCCTCATTCATTCTCTCAAAGAAGCGAGCTCTTTCAAGAACATATACTCAAGAGCTCAAGAAAATGATAGTAGGGCTTAAGGATTTCTCGAACTCCTCAAGAAATTCCTTCCAAGGTATGTAAAGGCCACCCAAAAGTAATTATTTTGCTAATATTTTCAGAAATCGAAACTAGTTTTCACCATGAATCTTCAAGTCTAAATTGAGATTAAGTTTCCGATAAACTTTGTGAGTATGTTAATTTTCATGACAAAATCCATAGACTCTTGATGGATATAATCTTTGGTCTCTATATCATCCATGTTAAAGAATTATTATCAAGTTTATGTTCATTCTTGAACAAGAATTATTATTGTTGAATTTCTTGAAAAGTCTTGATATTATCTCAGGAAAAGAAAAGATTTTTTTGAAACAAGTTAAATAATGCTTTTCTTCGATCATTCTTGCATTTTAACTGAGTATATGATATATTAAAGAATGATTTTTTTGAAGGTTTCTTGATACTTTAGTTTGGAAATCTAGTATGTTTGAAAGTACAGGGAAGATACTAGTTCAGCAATATTAATGATTTCAGTTGAGAAAGCTAAGTAGCAAGCTGGGCTAAGTCCCCAAGAAAGCCAGATTTCAAGAAATTATGATCTATAAAGT